>CM055832.1:4583793-4735572 GCA_029582265.1 Zoroaster sp. YZ-2022
AGTAAATATTTTGACAATTTAACGATCTGTACAATGGTACAAAATGTAATTTACCTCTTGTGGTTGTTGAGATATGATTTTTTTAAATATTAAACTTTGACTTCCAGTTTGGACAGGGAAGTAAGGTCAAGTGGGGTCACCTTTTGTAAATATTTTTTGACAATTAACGATCTGTACAATGGTACAAAACTGAATTTACCTCTTGTGGTTGTTGAGATATCATTTTTTTAAATATTAAACTTTGACTTCCAGTTTGGACAGGAAGTAAGGTCAATTGGGGTCACCCTTTGTGTAAATATTTTTGACAATTAATCTATACAATCGTGCAAAAATGTGAATTTACCTCTTGTGGTTGTTGAGATATGATTTTTTTTAAATATTAAACTTTGACTTCCGGTTTGGACAGGAAGTAAGGTCAAATTGGGGGTCACCTTTGTGTAAATTCTTTTTTGACAATTAACGATCTGTACAATGGTACAAAAATTGTGAATTTACCTCTTGTGGTTGTTGAGATATGATTTTTTTTAAATATTAAATTTTGATTTCCGGTTTGGACAGGAAGTAAGGTCAAATTGGGTTCACCTTTTTGTAAATAGTTTTGACAATTAACGATCTGTACAATGGTAAAAAATTGTGAATTTACCTCTTGTGGTTGTTGAGATATGATTTTTTAAATATTAAACTTTGACTTCCGGTTTGGACAGGAAGTAAGGTCAAATTGGGGTCACCTTTTTGTAAATATTTTTTGACAATTAACGATCTGTACAATGGTGCAAAAATTTTGAAATTACCTCTTGTGGTTGTTTAGATATGATTGTTTTAAATATTAAACTTTGACTTCCGGTTTGGACAGGAAGTAAGGTCAAATTGGGGTCACCTTTGTGTAAATATTTGTTGACAATTAATCTATACAATGGTGCAAAAGATTTAAATTTACCTCTTGTGGTTGTTGAGATATGATTTTTTTAAATATTAAATTCTGACTTCCGGTTTGGACAGGAAGTAAGATCAAATTGGGGTCACGTATTTGTAAATATTTTTGACAATTAACAATCTGTACAATGGTGCAAAAATTGTGAATTTACCTCTTGTGGTTGTTGAGATATGATTGTTTTAAATATTAAACTTTGACTTCCGGTTTGGAAAGAAAGTAAGGTAAAATTGGGGTCACCTTTTGTAAATATTTTTGACAATTAATCTGTACAATGGTGCAAAAATTTTGAATTTACCTCTTGTGGTTGTTGAGATATGATTTTTAAATATTAAACTTTGACTTCCGGTTTGGACAGGAAGTAAGGTCAAATTGGGGTCACCTTTTTGTAAATATTTTTTGACAATTAACGATCTGTACAATGGTGCAAAAATTGTGAATTTACCTCTTGTGGTTGTTGAGATATGATTTTTTTTTAATATTAAACTTTGACTTCCGGTTTGGACAGGAAGTAAGGTCAAATTGGGGTCACCTTTTGGTAAATATTTTTCGACAATTAACGATCTGTATAATGGTACAAAAATTGTGAATTTACCTCTTGTGGTTGTTGAGATATGATTTTGTTTAAATATTAAACTTTGACTTCCGGTTTGGACAGGAAGTAAGGTCAAATTGGGGTCACCTTTTGTAAATATTTTGTGACAATTAACAATCTGTACAATGGTGCAAAAATGTAAATTTACCTCTTGTGGTTGTTGAGATATGATTTTTTAAATATTAAACTTTGACTTCCGGTTTGGACAGGAAGTAAGGTCAAATTAGGTCACCTTTTGTGTAAAATATTTTTGACAATTAACGATCTGTACAATGGTGCAAAAATTGAATTTACCTCTTGTGGTTGTTGAGATATGATTTTTAAAATATTAAACTTTGACTTCCGGTTTGGACAGGAAGTAAGGTCAAATTGGGGTCACCTTTGTGTAAATATTTTTGACAATTAACGATCTGTACAATGGTACAAAATTGTGAATTACCTCTTGTGGTTGTTGAGATATGATTTTTTAAATATTAAACTTTGACTTCCGGTTTGGACAGGAAGTAAGGTCAAATTGGGTCACCTTTGTGTAAATATTTTTGACAATTAACGATCTGTACAATGGTACAAAAATTGAATTTACCTCTTGTGGTTGTTGAGATATGATTTTTAAAATATTAAACTTTGACTTCCGGTTTGGACAGGAAGTAAGGTCAATTGGGGGTCACCTTTGTAAATATTTTTGACAATTAACAATCTGTACAATGGTGCAAAACTGAATTTACATCTTGTGGTTGTTGAGATATGACTTTTGTTAAATATTAAACTTTGACTTCCAGTTTGGACAGGAAGTAAGGTCAAATTGGGTTCACCTTTTTGTAAATATTTTTGACAATTAACGATCTATACAATGGTGCAAAAATGTGAATTTACCTCTTGTGGTTGTTGAGATATGATTTTTTTAAATATTAAACTTTGACTTCCGGTTTGGACAGGAAGTGAGGTCAAATTGGGGTCACCTTTAAATAATATTTTTGACAATTAACGATCTGTACAATGGTACAAAAATTGTGAATTTACCTCTTGTGGTTGTTGAGATATGATTTTTTAAATATTAAACTTTGACTTCCGGTTTGGACAGGAAGTAAGGTCAATTGGGGTCACCTTTTGTAAATATTTTGTGACAATTAACAATCTGTACAATGGTGCAAAATTGAATTTACCTCTTGTGGTTGTTGAGATATGATTTTTAAATATTAAACTTTGACTTCCAGTTTGGACAAAGTAAGGTCAAATTGGAGTCACATTTGTGTAAATATTTTTCGACAATTAATCTATACAATGGTGCAAAAATGTAAATTTACCTCTTGTGGTTGTTGAGATATGATTGTTTTAAATATTAAACTTTGACTTCCGGTTTGGACAGGAAGTGAGGTCAAATTGGGGTCACCTTTGTGTAAATATATTTTGACAATTAACGATCTGTACAATGGTACAAAAATTGTGAATTTACCTCTTGTGGTTGTTGAGATATGATTTTTTTTAAATATTAAACTTTGACTTCCGGTTTGGACAGGAAGTAAGGTCAAATTGGGGTCACCTTTTGTAAATATTTTGTGACAATTAACAATCTGTACAATAGTGCAAAAACTGAATTTACCTCTTGTGGTTGTTGAGATATCATTTTTTAAATATTAAACTTTGACTTCCAGTTTGGACAAGAAGTAAGGTCAAATTGGGGTCACATTGTAAATATTGTTCGACAATTAATCTATACAATGGTGCAAAAAATGTAAATTTACCTCTTGTGGTTGTTGAGATATGATTTTTTTAAATATTAAACTTTGACTTCCGGTTTGGACAGGAAGTGAGGTCAAATTGGGGTCACCTTTGTGTAAATATATTTTGACAATTAACGATCTGTACAATGGTACAAAAATTGTGAATTTACCTCTTGTGGTTGTTGAGATATGATTTTTTTTAAATATTAAACTTTGACTTCCGGTTTGGACAGGAAGTAAGGTCAAATTGGGGTCACCTTTTGTAAATATTTTTGACAATTAACAATCTGTACAATGGTGCAAAAAACTGAATTTACCTCTTGTGGTTGTTGAGATATCATTTTTTAAATATTAAACTTTGACTTCCAGTTTGGACAAGAAGTAAGGTCAAATTGGGGTCACATTGTAAATATTTTTCGACAATTAATCTATACAATGGTGCAAAAAATGTAAATTTACCTCTTGTGGTTGTTGAGATATGATTTTTTTAAATATTAAACTTTGACTTCCGGTTTGGACAGGAAGTGAGGTCAAATTGGGGTCACCTTTGTGTAAATATATTTTGACAATTAACGATCTGTACAATGGTACAAAAATTGTGAATTTACCTCTTGTGGTTGATGAGATATGATTTTTTTCAATATTAAACTTTGACTTCCGGTTTGGACAGGAAGTAAGGTCAAATTGGGGTCACCTTTTTGTAAATATTTTTTGACAATTAACGATCTGTACAATGGTACAAAAATTGTGAATTTACCTCTTGTGGTTGTTGAGATATGATTTTTTTTAAATATTAAACATTGACTTCCGGTTTGGACAGGAAGTAAGGCCAAATTGGGGGTCACCTTTTGTAAATATTTTGTGACAATTAACAATCTGTACAATAGTGCAAAAACTGAATTTACCTCTTGTGGTTGTTGAGATATCATTTTTTAAATATTAAACTTTGACTTCCAGTTTGGACAAGAAGTAAGGTCAAATTGGGGTCACATTGTAAATATTGTTCGACAATTAATCTATACAATGGTGCAAAAAATGTAAATTTACCTCTTGTGGTTGTTGAGATATGATTTTTTAAATATTAAAGTTTGACTTCCGGTTTGGACAGCAAGTGAGGTGAAATTGGGGTCACCTTTGTGTAAATATATTTTGACAATTAACGATCTGTACAATGGTACAAAAATTGTGAATTTACCTCTTGTGGTTGATGAGATATGATTTTTTTTAATATTAAACTTTGACTTCCGGTTTGGACAGGAAGTAAGGTCAAATGGGGTCACCTTTTGTAAATATTTTGTGACAATTAACAATCTGTACAATGGTGCAAAAACTTGTGAATTTACCTCTTGTGGTTGTTGACATATGATTTTTTTTAAATATTAAACTTTGACTTCCAGTTTGGACAAGAAGTAAGGTCAAATTGGGGTCACATTGTAAATATTTTTCGACAATTAATCTATACAATGGTGCAAAAAATGTAAATTTACCTCTTGTGGTTGTTGAGGTATGATTTTTTTAAATATTAAACTTTGTCTTCCAGTTTGGACAGGAAGTAAGGTCAAATTGGGGTCACCTTTGTGTAAATATTTTTTGACAATTAACGATCTGTACAATGGTACAAAAATTGTGAATTTACCTCTTGTGGTTGTTGAGATATGATTTTTTTAAATATTAAACTTTGACTTCCGGTTTGGACAGGAAGTAAGGTCAAATTGGGGTCACCTTTTTGTAAATATTTTGTGACAATTAACAATCTGTACAATAGTGCAAAATCTGAATTTACCTCTTGTGGTTGTTGAGGTATGATTTTTTTAAATATTAAACTTTGTCTTCCAGTTTGGACAGGAAGTAAGGTCAAATTGGGGTCACCTTTGTGTAAATATTTTTCGACAATTAATCTATACAATGGTGCAAAAAATGTAAATTTACCTCTTGTGGTTGTTGAGGTATGATTTTTTTAAATATTAAACTTTGACTTCCGGTTTGGACAGGAAGTAAGGTCAAATTGGGGTCACCTTTTGTAAATATTTTTTGACAATTAACGATCTGTACAATGGTACAAAAATTGTGAATTTACCTCTTGTGGTTGTTGAGATATGATTTTTTTAAATATTAAACTTTGACTTCCGGTTTGGACAGGAAGTAAGGTCAAATTGGGGTCACCTTTCTGTAAATATTTTTGACAATTAACGATCTGTACAATGGTACAAAATTGTGAATTTACCTCTTGTGGTTGTTGAGATATGATTTTTAAATATTAAACATTGACTTCCGGTTTGGACAGGAAGTAAAGGCCAAATGGGGTCACCTTTTGTAAATATTTTGTGACAATTAACAATCTGTACAATGGTGCAAAACTGAATTTACCTCTTGTGGTTGTTGAGATATGATTTTTTTAAATATTAAACTTTGATTTCCGGTTTGGACAGGAAGTAAGGTTAAATTGGGGTCACCTTTTTGTAAATATTTTTTGACAATTAACGATCTGTACAATGGTGCAAAAAATGTAAATTTACCTCTTGTGGTTGTTGAGATGATTTTTTAAATATTAAACTTTGACTTCCGGTTTGGACAGGAAGTAAGGTCAAATTAGGGTCACCTTTTTGTAAATATTTTTTGACAATTAACGATCTGTACAATGGTACAAAAATTGTGAATTTACCTCTTGTGGTTGTTGAGATATGATTTTTTAAATATTAAACTTTGACTTCCGGTTTGGACAGGAAGTAAGGTCAAATTGGGGTCACCTTTGTGTAAATATTTTTTGACAATTAACAATCTGTACAATGGTGCAAAACTGAATTTACCTCTTGTGGTTGTTGAGATATCATTTTTAAATATTAAACTTTGACTTCCAGTTTGGACAAGGAAGTAAGGTCAAATTGGGGTCACATTGTGTAAATATTTTTCGACAATTAATCTATACAATGGTGCAAAAATGTAAATTTACCTCTTGTGGTTGTTGAGATATGATTTTTAAATATTAAACTTTGACTTCAGTTTGGACAGGAAGTGAGGTCAAATTAGGGTCACCTTGTGTAAATATATTTTGACAATTAACGATCTGTACAATGGTACAAAAATTGTGAATTTACCTCTTGTGGTTGTTGAGATATCATTTTTAAATATTAAACTTTGACTTCCGGTTTGGACAGGAAGTAAGGTCAAATTAGGGGTCACCTTTTTGTAAATATTTTGTGACAATTAACAATCTGTACAATAGTGCAAAATCTGAATTTACCTCTTGTGGTTGTTGAGATATCATTTTTTAAATATTAAACTTTGACTTCCAGTTTGGACAGGAAGTAAGGTCAAATTGGGATCACATTTGTGTACATATTTTCGACAATTAATCTATACAATGGTGCAAAATGTAAATTTACCTCTTGTGGTTGTTGAGATATGATTTTTTAAATATTAAACTTTGACTTCCGGTTTGGACAGGAAGTGAGGTCAAGTGGGGTCACCTTTGTGTAAATATATTTTGACAATTAACGATCTGTACAATGGTACAAAATTGTGAATTTACCTCTTGTGGTTGTTGAGATATGATTTATTTAAATATTAAAGTTTGACTTCCGGTTTGGACAGGAAGTAAGGGCAAATTGGGGGGTCACCTTTTGTAAATATTTTGTGACAATTAACAATCTGTACAATAGTGCAAAAACTGAATTTACCTCTTGTGGTTGTTGAGATATCATTTTTTAAATATTAAACTTTGACTTCCAGTTTGGACAAGAAGTAAGGTCAAATTGGGGTCACATTGTAAATATTTTTCGACAATTAATCTATACAATGGTGCAAAAAATGTAAATTTACCTCTTGTGGTTGTTGAGATATGATTTTTTTAAATATTAAACTTTGACTTCCGGTTTGGACAGGAAGTGGGGTCAAATTGGGGTCACCTTTTTGTAAATATTTTTTGACAATTAACGATCTGTACAATGGTACAAAAATTGTGAATTTACCTCTTGTGGTTGTTGAGATATGATTTTTTTAATATTAAACTTTGACTTCCGGTTTGGACAGGAAGTAAGGTCAAATAGGGTCACCTTTTTGTAAATATTTGTTGACAATTAACGATCTGTACAATGGTGCAAAAATTGTGAATTTACCTCTTGTGGTTGTTGAGATATGATTTTTTTTAAATATTAAACATTGACTTCCGGTTTGGACAGGAAGTAAGGCCAAATTGGGGGTCACCTTTTGTAAATATTTTGTGACAATTAACAATCTGTACAAAAGTGCAAAAACTGAATTTACCTCTTGTGGTTGTTGAGATATCATTTTTTAAATATTAAACTTTGACTTCCGGTTTGGACAGGAAGTAAGGTCAAATTGGGGTCACCTTTTTGTAAATATTTTTCGACAATTAATCTATACAATGGTGCAAAAAATGTAAATTTACCTCTTGTGGTTGTTGAGATATGATTTTTTTAATATTAAACTTTGACTTCCGGTTTGGACAGGAAGTAAGGTCAAATTGGGGTCACCTTTTTGTAAATATTTTTTGACAATTAACGATCTGTACAATGGTACAAAAATTGTGAATTTACCTCTTGTGGTTGTTGAGATATGATTTTTTTTAAATATTAAACATTGACTTCCGGTTTGGACAGGAAGTAAGGGCAAATTGGGGGTCACCTTTTGTAAATATTTTGTGACAATTAACAATCTGTACAATAGTGCAAAAACTGAATTTACCTCTTGTGGTTGTTGAGATATCATTTTTTAAATATTAAACTTTGACTTCCAGTTTGGACAAGAAGTAAGGTCAAATTGGGGTCACATTGGAAATATTTTTCGACAATTAATATATACAATGGTGCACAAAATTGTAAATTTACCTCTTGTGGTTGTTGAGATATGATTTTTAAAATATTAAACTTTGACTTCCAGTTTGGACAGGAAGTGAGGTCAAATTGGTCACTCTTGTGTAAATATTTTTTGACAATTAACGATCTGTACAATGGTACAAAAATTGTGAATTTACCTCTTGTGGTTGTTGAGATATGATTTTTTTTAAATATTAAACATTGACTTCCGGTTTGGACAGGAAGTAAGGTCAAATTGGGGGTCACTTTTTGTAAATATTTTGTAAGAATTAACAATCTGTACAATAGTGCAAAAACTGAATTTACCTCTTGTGGTTGTTGAGATATCATTTTTTAAATATTAAACTTTGACTTCCAGTTTGGACAAGAAGTAAGGTCAAATTGGGGTCACCTTTTTGTAAATAATTTTTGACAATTAACGATCTGTACAATGGTGCAAAAATTGTGAATTTACCTCTTGTGGTTGTTGAGATATGATATTTTTAAATATTAAACTTTGACTTCCAGTTTGGACAGGAAGTAAGGTCAAATTGGGGTCACCTTTTTGTAAATATTTTTTGACAATTAACGATCTGTACAATGGTACAAAAATTGTGAATTTACCTCTTGTGGTTGTTGAGATATGATTTTTTTTAAATATTAAACATTGACTTCCGGTTTGGACAGGAAGTAAGGGCAAATTGGGGGTCACCTTTTGTAAATATTTTGTGACAATTAACAATCTGTACAATAGTGCAAAAACTGAATTTACCTCTTGTGGTTGTTGAGATATCATTTTTTAAATATTAAACTTTGACTTCCAGTTTGGACAAGAAGTAAGGTCAAATTGGGATCACATTTGTGTAAATATTTTTCGACAATTAATCTATACAATGGTGCAAAAAATGTAAATTTACCTCTTGTGGTTGTTGACATATGATTTGTTTTAAATATTAAACTTTGACTTCCGGTTTGGACAGGAAGTGAGGTCAAATTGGGGTCACCTTTGTGTAAATATATTTTGACAATTAACGATCTGTACAATGGTACAAAAATTGTGAATTTACCTCTTGTGGTTGTTGAGATATGATTTTTTTTAAATATTAAACATTGACTTCCGGTTTGGACAGGAAGTAAGGCCAAATTGGGGGTCACCTTTTGTAAATATTTTGTGACAATTAACAATCTGTACAATAGTGCAAAAACTGAATTTACCTCTTGTGGTTGTTGAGATATCATTTTTTAAATATTAAACTTTGACTTCCAGTTTGGACAAGAAGTAAGGTCAAATTGGGGTCACATTGTAAATATTTTTCGACAATTAATCTATACAATGGTGCAAAAATGTAAATTTACCTCTTGTGGTTGTTGAGATATGATTTTTTAAATATTAAACTTTGACTTCCGGTTTGGACAGGAAGTAAGGTCAAATTGGGGTCACCTTTGTGTAAATATATTTTGACAATTAACGATCTGTACAATGGTACAAAAATTGTGAATTTACCTCTTGTGGTTGATGAGATATGATTTTTTTCAATATTAAATTTTGACTTCGGTTTGGACAGGAAGTAAGGGTCAAATTGGGGTCACCTTTTGTAAAAATATTTTTGACAATTAACGATCTGTACAATGGTGCAAAAATTGTGAATTTACCTCTTGTGGTTGTTGAGATATGATTTTTAAATATTAAACTTTGACTTCCGGTTTGGACAGGAAGTAAGGTCAATTGGGGTCACCTTTTGTAAATATTTTGTGACAATTAACAATCTGTACAATAGGTGCAAAAACTGAATTTACCTCTTGTGGTTGTTGAGATATGATTTTTAAATATTAAACTTTGACTTCCAGTTTGGACAGGAAGTAAGGTCAAATTGGGGTCACATTGTAAATATTTTTCGACAATTAATCTATACAATGGTGCAAAAAATGTAAATTTACCTCTTGTGGTTGTTGAGGTATGATTTTTTTCAATATTAAACTTTGTCTTCCAGTTTGGACAGGAAGTAAGGACAAATTGGGGTCACCTTAGTGTAAATATTTTTTGACAATTAACGATCTGTACAATGGTACAAAAATTGTGAATTTACCTCTTGTGGTTGTTGAGATATGATTTTTTTTAAATATTAAACATTGACTTCCGGTTTGGACAGGAAGTAAGGCCAAATTGGGGGTCACCTTTTGTAAATATTTTGTGACAATTAACAATCTGTACAATAGTGCAAAAACTGAATTTACCTCTTGTGGTTGTTGAGATATCATTTTTTAAATATTAAACTTTGACTTCCAGTTTGGACAAGAAGTAAGGTCAAATTGGGGTCACATTGTAAATATTTTTCGACAATTAATCTATACAATGGTGCAAAAAATGTAAATTTACCTCTTGTGGTTGTTGAGATATGATTTTTTTAAATATTAAACTTTGACTTCCAGTTTGGACAGGAAGTGAGGTCAAATTGGGGTCACCTTTGTGTAAATATATTTTGACAATTAACGATCTGTACAATGGTACAAAAATTGTGAATTTACCTCTTGTGGTTGTTGAGATATGATTTTTTTTAAATATTAAACATTGACTTCCGGTTTGGACAGGAAGTAAGGGCAAATTGGGGGGTCACCTTTTGTAAATATTTTGTGACAATTAACAATCTGTACAATAGTGCAAAAACTGAATTTACCTCTTGTGGTTGTTGAGATATCATTTTTTAAATATTAAACTTTGACTTCCAGTTTGGACAAGAAGTAAGGTCAAATTGGGGTCACATTGTAAATATTGTTCGACAATTAATCTATACAATGGTGCAAAAATGTAAATTTACCTCTTGTGGTTGTTGAGATATGATTTTTTAAATATTAAAGTTTGACTTCCGGTTTGGACAGGAAGTGAGGTCAAATTGGGGTCACCTTTGTGTAAATATATTTTGACAATTAACGATCTGTACAATGGTACAAAAATTGTGAATTTACCTCTTGTGGTTGTTGAGATATGATTTTTTTTAAATATTAAACATTGACTTCCGGTTTGGACAGGAAGTAAGGGCAAATTGGGGGGTCACCTTTTGTAAATATTTTGTGACAATTAACAATCTGTACAATAGTGCAAAAACTGAATTTACCTCTTGTGGTTGTTGAGATATCATTTTTTAAATATTAAACTTTGACTTCCAGTTTGGACAGGAAGTAAGGTCAAATTGGGGTCACATTGTGTAAATATTTTCGACAATTAATCTATACAATGGTGCAAAAATGTAAATTTACCTCTTGTGGTTGTTGAGATATGATTTTTTTAAATATTAAACTTTGACTTCCGGTTTGGACAGCAAGTGAGGTCAAATTGGGGTCACCTTTGTGTAAATATATTTTGACAATTAACGATCTGTACAATGGTACAAAAATTGTGAATTTACCTCTTGTGGTTGATGAGATATGATTTTTAAATATTAAACTTTGACTTCCGGTTTGGACAGGAAGTAAGGTCAATTGGGGTCACCTTTTGTAAAAATATTTTTGACAATTAACAATCTATACAATGGTGCAAAAAATGTAAATTTACCTCTTGTGGTTGTTGAGGTATGATTTTTTTAAATATTAAACTTTGTCTTCCAGTTTGGACAGGAAGTAAGGTCAAATTGGGGTCACCTTTGTGTAAATATTTTTCGACAATTAATCTATACAATGGTGCAAAAAATGTAAATTTACCTCTTGTGGTTGTTGAGGTATGATTTTTTTAAATATTAAACTTTGACTTCCGGTTTGGACAGGAAGTGGGGTCAAATGGGGCTCACCTTTTTGTAAATATTTTTTGACAATTAACGATCTGTACAATGGTACAAAAATTGTGAATTTACCTCTTGTGGTTGTTGAGATATGATTTTTTAAATATTAAACATTGACTTGGTTTGGACAGGAAGTAGGGTACAAAATTTTTGTAAATATGTGACAATTAACAATCTGGTACAAT
The DNA here is from genome assembly GCA_029582265.1 of Zoroaster sp. YZ-2022. Classification (NCBI taxonomy): domain Eukaryota; kingdom Metazoa; phylum Echinodermata; class Asteroidea; order Forcipulatida; family Zoroasteridae; genus Zoroaster; species Zoroaster sp. YZ-2022. The sequence continues at coordinate 4,595,813 of CM055832.1, forward strand.
AGTGCAAAACTGAATTTACCTCTTGTGGTTGTTGAGATATGATTTTTTAAATATTAAACTTTGACTTCCAGTTTGGACAGGAAGTAAGGTCAAATTGGGGTCACATTGTAAATATTTTTCGACAATTAACGATCTGTACAATGGTGCAAAAAATGTAATTTACCTCTTGTGGTTGTTGAGATATGATTTTTAAATATTAAACTTTGACTTCCGGTTTGGACAGGAAGTGAAGGTCAAATTGGGGTCACCTTTTGTAAATATATTTTTGACAATTAACGATCTGTACAATGGTACAAAATTGTGAATTTACCTCTTGTGGTTGTTGAGATATGATATTTTTAAATATTAAACTTTGACTTCCGGTTTGGACAGGAAGTAGTAAGGTCAAATTGGGGTCACCTTTGTAAAATATTTTTGACAATTAACAATCTGTACAATGGTGCAAAAACTCTGAATTTACCTCTTGTGGTTGTTGAGATATCATTTTTTAAATATTAAACTTTGACTTCCAGTTTGGACAAGAAGTAAGGTCAAATTGGGGTCACATTTGTGTAAATATTTTTCGACAATTAATCTATACAATGGTGCAAAAAATGTAAATTTACCTCTTGTGGTTGTTGAGATATGATTTTTTTAAATATTAAACTTTGACTTCCGGTTTGGACAGGAAGTAAGGTCAAATTGGGGTCACCTTTGTGTAAATATTTTTTGACAATTAACGATCTGTACAATGGTACAAAATTGTGAATTTACCTCTTGTGGTTGTTGAGATATGATTTTTTTAAATATTAAACTTTGACTTCCGGTTTGGACAGGAAGTGGGGTCAAATTGGGCTCACCTTTTTGTAAATATTTTTTGACAATTAACGATCTGTACAATGGTACAAAAATTGTGAATTTACCTCTTGTGGTTGATGAGATATGATTTTTTTCAATATTAAACTTGACTTCCGGTTTGGACAGGAAGTAAGGTCAAATTGGGCTCACCTTTTTGTAAATATTTTTTGACAATTAACGATCTGTACAATGGTACAAAAATTGTGAATTTACCTCTTGTGGTTGTTGAGATATGATTTTTTTTAAATATTAAACATTGACTTCCGGTTTGGACAGGAAGTAAGGCCAAATTGGGGGTCACCTTTTGTAAATATTTTGTGACAATTAACAATCTGTACAAAAGTGCAAAAACTGAATTTACCTCTTGTGGTTGTTGAGATATCATTTTTTAAATATTAAACTTTGACTTCCAGTTTGGACAAGAAGTAAGGTCAAATTGGGGTCACATTGTAAATATTTTTCGACAATTAATCTATACAATGGTGCAAAAAATGTAAATTTACCTCTTGTGGTTGTTGAGATATGATTTATTTAAATATTAAAGTTTGACTTCCGGTTTGGACTTCAAGTGAGGTGAAATTTGTGTCACCTTTGTGTAAATATTTTTGACAATTAACGATCTGTACAATGGTACAAAATTGTGAATTTACCTCTTGTGGTTGATGAGATATGATTTTTTAAATATTAAACTTTGACTTCCGGTTTGGACAGGAAGTAAGGTCAATGGGCTCACCTTTTTGTAAATATTTTTGACAATTAACGATCTGTACAATGGTACAAAAATTGTGAATTTACCTCTTGTGGTTGTTGAGATATGATTTTTAAATATTAAACTTTGACTTCCGGTTTGGACAGGAAGTAAGGTCAATTGGGGTCACCTTTTGTAAATATTTTTGACAATTAACGATCTGTACAATGGTGCAAAAATTGTGAATTTACCTCTTGTGGTTGTTGAGATATGATTTTTAAATATTAAACATTGACTTCCGGTTTGGACAGGAAGTAAGGTCAAATTGGGGTCACCTTTTGTAAATATTTTGTGACAATTAACAATCTGTACAATGGTGCAAAACTGAATTTACCTCTTGTGGTTGTTGAGATATGATTTTTTCAAATATTAAACTTTGACTTCCGGTTTGGACAGCAAGTGAGGTCAAATTGGGGTCACCTTTGTGTAAATATATTTTGACAATTAACGATCTGTACAATGGTACAAAAATTGTGAATTTACCTCTTGTGGTTGTTGAGATATGATTTTTTTTAAATATTAAACATTGACTTCCGGTTTGGACAGGAAGTAAGGTCAAATTGGGGTCACCTTTTTGTAAATATTTTTTGACAATTAACGATCTGTACAATGGTACAAAAATTGTGAATTTACCTCTTGTGGTTGTTGAGATATGATTTTTTTTAAATATTAAACATTGACTTCCGGTTTGGACAGGAAGTAAGGGCAAATTGGGGGTCACCTTTTGTAAATATTTTGTGACAATTAACAATCTGTACAATAGTGCAAAAACTGAATTTACATCTTGTGGTTGTTGAGATATCATTTTTTAAATATTAAACTTTGACTTCCAGTTTGGACAAGAAGTATGGTCAAATTGGGGTCACATTGTAAATATTTTTCGACAATTAATCTACACAATGGTGCACAAAATGTAAATTTACCTCTTGTGGTTGTTGAGATATGATTTTTAAAAATATTAAACTTTGACTTCCAGTTTGGACAGGAAGTGAGGTCAAATTGGGGTCACCTTTGTGTAAATATATTTTGACAATTAACGATCTGTACAATGGTACAAAAATTGTGAATTTACCTCTTGTGGTTGTTGAGATATGATTTTTTTTAAATATTAAACATTGACTTCCGGTTTGGACAGGAAGTAAGGGCAAATTGGGGGTCACCTTTTGTAAATATTTTGTGACAATTAACAATCTGTACAATAGTGCAAAAACTGAATTTACCTCTTGTGGTTGTTGAGATATCATTTTTTAAATATTAAACTTTGACTTCCAGTTTGGACAAGAAGTAAGGTCAAATTGGGGTCACATTTGTGTAAATATTTTTCGACAATTAATCTATACAATGGTGCAAAAAATGTAAATTTACCTCTTGTGGTTGTTGACATATGATTTTTTTTAAATATTAAATTTTGACTTCCGGTTTGGACAGGAAGTGAGGTCAAATTGGGGTCACCTTTGTGTAAATATATTTTGACAATTAACGATCTGTACAATGGTACAAAAATTGTGAATTTACCTCTTGTGGTTGATGAGATATGATTTTTTTCAATATTAAACTTTGACTTCCGGTTTGGACAGGAAGTAAGGGCAAATTGGGGGTCACCTTTTGTAAATATTTTGTGACAATTAACAATCTGTACAATAGTGCAAAAACTGAATTTACCTCTTGTGGTTGTTGAGATATCATTTTTTAAATATTAAACTTTGACTTCCAGTTTGGACAAGAAGTAAGGTCAAATTGGGATCACATTTGTGTAAATATTTTTCGACAATTAATCTATACAATGGTGCAAAAAATGTAAATTTACCTCTTGTGGTTGTTGAGATATGATTTATTTAAATATTAAACTTTGACTTCCGGTTTGGACAGGAAGTGAGGTCAAATTGGGGTCACCTTTGTGTAAATATATTTTGACAATTAACGATCTGTACCATTGCACAGATCGTTAATTGTCAAAATATATTTACAAAAATTGTGCAATGGGTACAAAAATTGTGCAAATGGTACAAAAATTGTGAATTTACCTCTTGTGGTTGATGAGATATGATTGTTTTAAATATTAAACTTTGACTTCCAGTTTGGACAAGAAGTAAGGTCAAATTGGGGTCACATTGTAAATATTGTTCGACAATTAATCTATACAATGGTGCAAAAAATGTAAATTTACCTCTTGTGGTTGTTGAGATATGATTTTTTTAAATATTAAACTTTGACTTCCGGTTTGGACAGGAAGTGAGGTCAAATTGGGGTCACCTTTGTGTAAATATATTTTGACAATTAACGATCTGTACAATGGTACAAAAATTGTGAATTTACCTCTTGTGGTTGATGAGATATGATTTTTTTAAATATTAAACTTTGACTTCCGGTTTGGACAGGAAGTAAAGGTCAATTTGGGGTCATGTTTTTAAAAATATTTTTGACAATTAACAATCTGTACAATGGTGCAAAAACTCTGAATTTACCTCTTGTGGTTGTTGAGATATCATTTTTTAAATATTAAACTTTGACTTCCAGTTTGGACAAGAAGTAAGGTCAAATTGGGGTCACATTTGTGTAAATATTTTTCGACAATTAATCTATACAATGGTGCAAAAAATGTAAATTTACCTCTTGTGGTTGTTGAGATATGATTTTTTTAAATATTAAACTTTGACTTCCGGTTTGGACAGGAAGTGAGGTCAAATTGGGGTCACCTTTGTGTAAATATATTTTGACAATTAACGATCTGTACAATGGTACAAAAATTGTGAATTTACCTCTTGTGGTTGTTGAGATATGATTTTTTTTAAATATTAAACATTGACTTCCGGTTTGGACAGGAAGTAAGGGCAAATTGGGGGTCACCTTTTGTAAATATTTTGTGACAATTAACAATCTGTACAATAGTGCAAAAACTGAATTTACCTCTTGTGGTTGTTGAGATATCATTTTTAAATATTAAACTTTGACTTCCAGTTTGGACAAAGTAAGGTCAAATTGGGGTCACTTTTTGTAAATATTTTTCGACAATTAATCTATACAATGGTACAAAAAATGTGAATTTACCTCTTGTGGTTGTTGAGATATGATGTTTTAAATGTAAAATTTTGACTTCCGGTTTGGACAGGAAGTAAGGTCAAATTGGGGTCACCTTTGTGTAAATTTATTTTGACAATTAACGATCTGTACAATGGTACACAAATTGTGAATTTACCTCTTGTGGTTGTTGAGATATGATTTTTTTCAATATTAAACTTTGACTTCCGGTTTGGACAGGAAGTAAGGTCAAATTGGGGTCACCTTTTGTAAATATTTTTTACAATTAACAATCTGTACAATAGTGCAAAAACTGAATTTACCTCTTGTGGTTGTTGAGATATCATTTTTTAAATATTAAACTTTGACTTCCAGTTTGGACAAGAAGTAAGGTCAAATTGGGGTCACATTGTAAATATTTTTCGACAATTAATCTATACAATGGTGCAAAAAATGTAAATTTACCTCTTGTGGTTGTTGAGATATGATTTTTTTAAATATTAAACTTTGACTTCCGGTTTGGACAGGAAGTGAGGTCAAATTGGGGTCACCTTTGTGTAAATATATTTTGACAATTAACGATCTGTACAATGGTACAAAAATTGTGAATTTACCTCTTGTGGTTGATGAGATATGATTTTTTTCAATATTAAACTTTGACTTCCGGTTTGGACAGGAAGTAAGGTCAAATTGGGGGTCACCTTTTGTAAATATTTTTGACAATTAACGATCTGTACAATGGTACAAAAATTGTGAATTTACCTCTTGTGGTTGTTGAGATATGATTTTTTTTAAATATTAAACATTGACTTCCGGTTTGGACAGGAAGTAAGGGCAAATTGGGGGTCACCTTTTGTAAATATTTTGTGACAATTAACAATCTGTACAATAGTGCAAAAACTGAATTTACATCTTGTGGTTGTTGAGATATCATTTTTTAAATATTAAACTTTGACTTCCAGTTTGGACAAGAAGTAAGGTCAAATTGGAGTCACATTTGTGTAAATATTTTTCGACAATTAATCTATACAATGGTGCAAAAATGTAAATTTACCTCTTGTGGTTGTTGACATGATTTTTTTTAAATATTAAACTTTGACTTCCGGTTTGGACAGGAAGTGAGGTCAAATTGGGGTCACCTTTGTGTAAATATATTTTGACAATTAACGATCTGTACAATGGTACAAAAATTGTGAATTTACCTCTTGTGGTTGTTGAGATATGATTTTTTTTAAATATTAAACATTGACTTCCGGTTTGGACAGGAAGTAAGGGCAAATTGGGGGGTCACCTTTTGTAAATATTTTGTGACAATTAACAATCTGTACAATAGTGCAAAAACTGAATTTACCTCTTGTGGTTGTTGAGATATCATTTTTTAAATATTAAACTTTGACTTCCAGTTTGGACAAGAAGTAAGGTCAAATTGGGGTCACATTGTAAATATTGTTCGACAATTAATCTATACAATGGTGCAAAAAATGTAAATTTACCTCTTGTGGTTGTTGAGATATGATTTTTTAAATATTAAACTTTGACTTCCGGTTTGGACAGCAAGAGGTAAAATTAGGGTCACCTTTGTGTAATATATTTTGACAATTAACGATCTGTACAATGGTACAAAAATTGTGAATTTACCTCTTGTGGTTGTTGAGATATGATTTTTTTAAATATTAAACTTTGACTTCCGGTTTGGACAGGAAGTAATGGTCAATTTGGGGGCACCTCTTTGAAAATTTTTTTGACAATTAACAATCTGTACAATGGTGCAAAAACTGAAATTTTACCTCTTGTGGTTGTTGAGATATCATTTTTAAATATTAAACTTTGACTTCCAGTTTGGACAAGGAAGTAAGGTCAAATTGGGGTCACATTTGTGTAAATATTTTCGACAATTAATCTATACAATGGTGCAAAAATGTAAATTTACCTCTTGTGGTTGTTGAGATATGATTTTTTAAATATTAAACTTTGACTTCCGGTTTGGACAGGAAGTGAGGTCAAATTGGGGTCACCTTTGTGTAAATATTTTTGACAATTAACGATCTGTACAATGGTACAAAATTGTGAATTTACCTCTTGTGGTTGATGAGATATGATTTTTTAAATATTAAATTTTGACTTCCAGTTTGGACAGGAAGTAAGGTCAAATTGGGATCACCTTTTTGTAAATATTTTTTGACAATTAACGATTTGTACAATGGTGCAATAATTGTGAATTTACCTCTTGTGGTTGTTGAGATATGATTTTTTTAAATATTAAACTTTGACTTCCGGTTTGGACAGGAAGTAAGGTCAAATTGGGGTCACCTTTTTGTAAATATTTTTCGACAATTAATCTATACAATGGTGCAAAAAATGTAAATTTACCTCTTGTGGTTGTTGAGGTATGATTTTTTTAAATATTAAACTTTGTCTTCCAGTTTGGACAGGAAGTAAGGTCAAATTGGGGTCACCTTTTTGTAAATATTTTTTGACAATTAACGATCTGTACAATGGTGCAAAAATTGTGAATTTACCTCTTGTGGTTGTTGAGATATGATTTTTTTAAATATTAAACTTTGACTTCCGGTTTGGACAGGAAGTGAGTCAAATTAGTCACCTTTGTGTAAATATTTTTGACAATTAACGATCTGTACAATGGTACAAAATTGTGAATTTACCTCTTGTGGTTGTTGAGATATGATTTTTTTAAATATTAAAATTTGACTTCCTGTTTGGACAGGAAGTAAGGTCAATGGGTCACCTTTGTAAATATTTTTTGACAATTAACGATCTGTACAATGGTGCAAAAATTGTGAATTTACCTCTTGTGGTTGTTGAGATATGATTTTTTTAAATATTAAACTTTGACTTCCAGTTTGGACAGGAAGTAAAGGTCAAATTGGGGTCACCTTTGTGTAAATATTTTTCGACAATTAACAATCTATACAATGGTGCAAAAAATGTAAATTTACCTCTTGTGGTTGTTGAGATATGATTTTTTTAAATATTAAACTTTGACTTCCGGTTTGGACAAGAAGTGAGGTCAAATTGGGTCACCTTTGTGTAAATATTTTTGACAATTAACGATCTATACAATGGTACAAAATGTGAATTTACCTCTTGTGGTTGATGAGATATGATTTTTTTAATATTAAACTTTGACTTCCGGTTTGGACAGGAAGTAAGGTCAAATTGGGTCACCTTTTTGTAAATATATTTTTTGACAATTAACGATCTGTACAATGGTACAAAAATGTGAATTTACCTCTTGTGGTTGTTGAGATATGATTTTTAAATATTAAACATTGACTTCCGGTTTGGACAGGAAGTAAGGTCAAATTAGGGTCACCTTTTGTAAATATTTTTGACAATTAACAATCTGTACAATGGTGCAAAACTGAATTTACCTCTTGTGGTTGTTGAGATATCATTTTTAAATATTAAACTTTGACTTCCAGTTTGGACAAGAAGTAAGGTCAAATTGGGGTCACATTTGTAAAATATTTTTCGACAATTAATCTATACAATGGTGCAAAAATGTAATTTTACCTCTTGTGGTTGTTGAGATATGATTTTTAAATATTAAACTTTGACTTCCGGTTTGGACAGGAAGTGAGGTCAAATGGGGTCACCTTTTTGTAAATATTTTTTGACAATTAACGATCTGTACAATGGTACAAAAATTGTGAATTTACCTCTTGTGGTTGTTGAGATATGATTTTTTTTAAATATTAAACATTGACTTCCGGTTTGGACAGGAAGTAAGGGCAAATTGGGGGGTCACCTTTTGTAAATATTTTGTGACAATTAACAATCTGTACAATAGTGCAAAAACTGAATTTACCTCTTGTGGTTGTTGAGATATCATTTTTTAAATATTAAACTTTGACTTCCAGTTTGGACAAGAAGTAAGGTCAAATTGGGGTCACATTTGTGTAAATATTTTTCGACAATTAATCTATACAATGGTGCAAAAAATGTAAATTTACCTCTTGTGGTTGTTGAGATATGATTTTTTTAAATATTAAACTTTGACTTCCGGTTTGGACAGGAAGTGAGGTCAAATTGGGGTCACCTTTGTGTAAATATATTTTGACAATTAACGATCTGTACAATGGTACAAAAATTGTGAATTTACCTCTTGTGGTTGATGAGATATGATTTTTTTAAATATTAAACTTTGACTTCCGGTTTGGACAGGAAGTAAAGGTCAATTTGGGGTCATGTTTTTAAAAATATTTTTGACAATTAACAATCTGTACAATGGTGCAAAAACTCTGAATTTACCTCTTGTGGTTGTTGAGATATCATTTTTTAAATATTAAACTTTGACTTCCAGTTTGGACAAGAAGTAAGGTCAAATTGGGGTCACATTTGTGTAAATATTTTTCGACAATTAATCTATACAATGGTGCAAAAAATGTAAATTTACCTCTTGTGGTTGTTGAGATATGATTTTTTTAAATATTAAACTTTGACTTCCGGTTTGGACAGGAAGTGGGGTCAAATTGGGCTCACCTTTTTGTAAATATTTTTTGACAATTAACGATCTGTACAATGGTACAAAATTGTAAATTTACCTCTTGTGGTTGTTGAGATATGATTTATTTAAATATTAAACTTTGACTTCCGGTTTGGACAGGAAGTAAGGTCAAATGGGGTCACCTTTTGTAAATATTTTTTGACAATTAACGATCTGTACAATGGTACAAAATTGTGAATTTACCTCTTGTGGTTGTTGAGATATGATTTTTTTAAATATTAAACATTTGACTTCCGGTTTGGACAGGAAGTAAAGGTCAAATTGGGGGTCACCTTTTGTAAATATTTTGTGACAATTAACAATCTGTACAATAGGTGCAAAACTGAATTTACCTCTTGTGGTTGTTGAGATATCATTTTTAAATATATTAAACTTTGACTTCAGTTTGGACAAGTAAGGTCAAATTGGGTCACATTGTAAATATTGTTCGACAATTAATCTATACAATGGTGCAAAAAATGTAAATTTACCTCTTGTGGTTGTTGAGATATGATTTTTTTAAATATTAAACTTTGACTTCCGGTTTGGACAGCAAGTGAGGTCAAATTGGGGTCACCTTTGTGTAAATATTTTGACAATTAACGATCTGTACAATGGTACAAAATTGTAAATTTACCTCTTGGTTGTTGAGATATGATTTTTTAAATATTAAACTTTGACTTCCAGTTTGGACAGGAAGTAAGGTCAAATGGGGTCACCTTTTAAATATTTTGTGACGACAATTACGATCTATACAATGGTGCAAAAATTGAATTACCTCTTGTGGTTGTTGAGATATGATTTTTTAAATATTAAACTTTGACTTCCAGTTTGGACAGGAAGTAAGGTCAAATTAGGGGTCACATGTAAATATTTTTGACAATTAATCTATACAATGGTGCAAAAATGTAATTTACCTCTTGTGGTTGTTGAGATATGATTTTTTAAATATTAAACTTTGACTTCCCGGTTTTGGACAGGAAGTAAGGTCAAATTGGGTCCTTTTAACTTTGTAAATATTTTTGACAATTAACGATCTGTACAATGGTACAAAAATTTGTGAATTTACCTCTTGTGGTTGTTGAGATATGATTTTTTAAAATATTAAACTTTGACTTCCGGTTTGGACAGAAGTAGAGAGGTCAATTGGGGGTCATGTTTTGTAAATATATTTTGACAATTAACAATCTGTACAATGGTGCAAAACTTAATTTACCTCTTGTGGTTGTTGAGATATGATTTTTTTAAATATTAAACTTTGACTTCCGGTTTGGACAGGAAGTAAGGGTCAAATTGGGGTCACCTTTTGTAAATATTTTTGACAATTAACGATCTGTACAATGTGCAAAAATTGTGAATTTACCTCTTGTGGTTGTTGAGATATAATTTTTTAAATATTAAAATTTGACTTCAAGTTTGGACAATAATTAAGGTCAAATAGGGGTCACATAGTAAATATTGTTAGACAATTAATCTATACAATGGTGCAAAAAATGTAAATTTACCTCTTGTGGTTGTTGAGATATGATTTTTTTAAATATTAAACTTTGACTTCCGGTTTGGACAGGAAGTGAGGTCAAATTGGGGTCACCTTTGTGTAAATATTTTTTGACAATTAACGATCTGTACAATGGTACAAAAATTGTGAATTTACCTCTTGTGGTTGTTGAGATATGATTTTTTTAAATATTAAACATTGACTTCCGGTTTGGACAGGAAGTAAGGTCAAATTGGGGTCACATTTTGTAAATATTTTGTGACAATTAACAATCTGTACAATGGTGCAAAAACTGAATTTACCTCTTGTGGTTGTTGAGATATGATTTTTTAAATATTAAACTTTGACTTCCAGTTTGGACAGGAAAAAGGTCAAGGGTCACATTGTGTAAATATTTTTCGACAATTAACAATCTGTACAATGGTGCAAAAATTGTAAATTTACCTCTTGTGGTTGTTGAGATATGATTTTTTAAATATTAAACTTTGACTCGGTTTGGACAGGAAGTGAGGTCAAATTAGGGGTACCTTTTGTAAATATTTTTGACAATTAACAATCTGTACAATGGTGCAAAAATTGTAAATTTACCTCTTGTGGTTGTTGAGATATGATTTTTTAAATATTAAACTTTGACTTCCGGTTTGGACAGGAAGTAAGGTCAAATTGGGGTCACCTTTTAAATATTTTTGACAATTAACGATCTGTACAATGGTGCAAAAAATGTAATTTACCTCTTGTGGTTGTTGAGATATGATTTTTTAAATATTAAACTTTGACTTCAGTTTGGACAGGAAGTAAAGGTCAAATTGGGGTCATTTGTGTAAATATTTTGACAATTAACAATCTGTACAATGGTGCAAAAATTGAAATTACCTCTTGTGGTTGTTGAGATATGATTTTTTAAATATTAAACTTTGACTTCAGGTTTGGACAGAAGTAAGGTCAAATTAGGGGTCACCTTTGTGTAAATATTTTCGACAATTAATCTATACAATGGTGCAAAAATGTGAATTTACCTCTTGTGGTTGTTGAGATATGATTTTTAAATATTAAACTTTGACTTCCGGTTTGGACAGGAAGTAAGGTCAAATTGGGGTCACCTTTGTGTAAATATTTTTGACAATTAACAATCTGTACAATGGTGCAAAAATTGTGAATTTACCTCTTGTGGTTGTTGAGATATGATTTTTAAATATTAAACTTTGACTTCCGGTTTGGACAGGAAGTAAGGTCAAATTAGTCACCTTTTGTAAATATTTTTGACAATTAACGATCTGTACAATGGTACAAAAATGTGTGAATTTACCTCTTGTGGTTGTTGAGATATGATTTTTTTAAATATTAAACTTTGACTTCCGGTTTGGACAGGAAGTAAGGCCAAATTAGGGGTCACCTTTTGTGTAAATATTTTTGACAATTAACAATCTGTACAATAGTGCAAAACTGAATTTACCTCTTGTGGTTGTTGAGATATGATTTTTAAATATTAAACTTTGACTTCCGGTTTGGACAAGTAAGGTCAAATTGGGGTCACCTTTTGTAAATATTTTTGACAATTAATCTATACAATGGTGCAAAAAAATTGTAATTTACCTCTTGTGGTTGTTGAGATATGATTTTTTAAATATTAAACTTTGACTTCCAGTTTGGACAGGAAGTAAGGTCAAATGGGGGTCACCTTTTGTAAAAATATTTTCGACAATTAATCTATACAATGGTGCAAAATGTGAATTTACCTCTTGTGGTTGTTGAGATATGATTTTTTAAATATTAAACTTTGACTTTCGTTTGGACAGGAAGTAAAGGTCAAATTGGGGTCACCTTTTTCTAAATATTTTTCGACAATTAACAATCTATACAATGGTGCAAAATTTTGAATTTACCTCTTGTGGTTGTTGAGATATGATTTTTAAATATTAAACTTTGACTCCAGTTTGGACAGGAAGTAAGTAAGGTCAATTAGGGTCACATTTGTGTAAATATTTTTGACAATTAACGATCTATACAATGCTGCAAAAAATGTAAATTTACCCCTTGTGGTTGTTGAGATATGTTTTTTTTTAATATTAAAATTTGACTTCCGGTTTGGACAGGAAGTAAAGGTCAATTTGGGGTCATGTTTTTAAAAATATTTTTGACAATTAACAATATGTACAATGGTGCAAAAATTTTGAATTTACCTCTTGTGGTTGTTGAGATATGATTTTTTTTCAATATTAAACATTGACTTCCGGTTTGGACAGGAAGTAAGGCCAAATTGGGGGTCACCTTTTGTAAATATTTTGTGACAATTAACAATCTGTACAATAGTGCAAAAACTGAATTTACCTCTTGTGGTTGTTGAGATATCATTTTTTAAATATTAAACTTTGACTTCCAGTTTGGACAAGAAGTAAGGTCAAATTGGGGTCACATTGTAAATATTTTTCGACAATTAATCTATACAATGGTGCAAAAAATGTAAATTTACCTCTTGTGGTTGTTGAGATATGATTTTTTTAAATATTAAACTTTGACTTCCGGTTTGGACAGGAAGTGAGGTCAAATTGGGGTCACCTTTGTGTAAATATTTTTTGACAATTAACGATCTGTACAATGGTACAAAAATTGTGAATTTACCTCTTGTGGTTGTTGAGATATGATTTTTTTTAAATATTAAACATTGACTTCCGGTTTGGACAGGAAGTAAGGCCAAATTGGGGGTCACCTTTTGTAAATATTTTGTGACAATTAACAATCTGTACAATAGTGCAAAAACTGAATTTACCTCTTGTGGTTGTTGAGATATCATTTTTTAAATATTAAAATTTGACTTCCGGTTTGGACAGGAAGTGAGGTCAAATTGGGGTCACCTTTGTGTAAATATATTTTGACAATTAACGATCTGTACAATGGTACAAAAATTGTGAATTTACCTCTTGTGGTTGTTGAGATATGATTTTTTAAAAGTATTAAACATTGACTTCCGGTTTGGACAGGAAGTAAGGCCAAATTGGGGGTCACCTTTTGTAAATATTTTGTGACAATTAACGATCTGTACAATGGTACAACAATTGTGAATTTACCTCTTGTGGTTGTTGAGATATGATTTTTTTTAATATTAAACTTTGACTTCCGGTTTGGACAGGAAGTAAGGTCAAATTGGGGTCACTCACAACTCGTCTTTCATCTACTTGTTAAGTTCTAAGTACATGCCAAGTTTCAAGTTCATGTGAAGTTTGCAAGTATGTGTTTGTTACCGGAAAGTCGCGGGGGAGAAGAAGAAGAACAAGAACAAGTAAAACTAGAGATTCAGAGTTTGTCTTGACACAAACTCTAGGTGTCCGGGAGGGTGTAAGGTCAAATTGCGGTCAACTTTGTTTAAATATTTTGTGACAATTAACGATCTGTACAATGGTGCAAATTTATTTAATTTAACTCTTGTGGTTGATGAGATATGATCTTTTTAAATATTAAACTTTGACTTCCGGTTTGGACAGGAAGTGAGGTCAAATTGGGGTCACCTTTGTGTGAATATATTTTGACAATTAACGATCTGTACAATGGTACAACAATTGTGAATTTACCTCTTGTGATTGTTGAGATATGATTTTTTTCAATATTAAAATTTGACTTCCGGTTTGGACAGGAAGTAAGGTCAAATTGGCATCACCTTTTTGTAAATATTTTTTGACAATTAACGATCTGTACAATGGTACAAAAATTGTGAATTTACCTCTTGTGGTTGTTGAGATATGATTTTTTTTAAATATTAAACATTGACTTCCGGTTTGGACAGGAAGTAAGGCCAAATTGGGGGTCACCTTTTGTAAATATTTTGTGACAATTAACGATCTGTACAATGGTACAAAAATTGTGAATTTACCTCTTGTGGTTGTTGAGATATGATTTTTTTAAATATTAAACTTTGACTTCCGGTTTGGACAGGAAGTAAGGTCAAATTGGGGTCACTCACAACTCGTGTTTCATCTACTTGTTAAGTTCTAAGTACATGCCAAGTTTCAAGTTCATGTGAAGTTTGCAAGTATGTGTTTGTTACCGGAAAGTCGCGGGGGAGAAGAAGAAGAAGAAGAAGAAGTAAAACTAGAGATTCAGAGTTTGTCTTGACACAAACTCTAGGTGTCCGGGAGGGTGTAAGGTCAAATTCGGGTCAACTTTGTTTAAATATTTTGTGACAATTAACGATCTGTACAATGGTGCAAATTTATTTAATTTACCTCTTGTGGTTGCTGAGATATGATCTTTTTAAATATTAAACTTTGACTTCCGCATTTGGACAGGAAGTGAAGGTCAATTTGGGGTCATGTTTTTAAAAATATTTTTGACAATTAACAATCTGTACAATGGTGCAAAAACTCTGAATTTACCTCTTGTGGTTGTTGAGATATCATTTTTTAAATATTAAACTTTGACTTCCAGTTTGGACAAGAAGTAAGGTCAAATTGGGGTCACATTGTAAATATTTTTCGACAATTAATCTATACAAATGGTGCAAAAAATGTAAATTTACCTCTTGTGCTTGTTGACATATGATTTTTTTTAAATATTAAATTTTGACTTCCGGTTTGGACAGGAAGTGAGGTCAAATTGGGGTCACCTTTGTGTAAATATTTTTTGACAATTAACGATCTGTACAATGGTACAAACATTTTGAATTTACCTCTTGTGGTTGTTGAGATATGATTTTTTTTTAATATTAAACATTGACTTCCGGTTTGGACAGGAAGTAAGGCCAAATTGGGGGTCACCTTTTGTAAATATTTTGTGACAATTAACAATCTGTACAATAGTGCAAAAACTGAATTTACCTCTTGTGGTTGTTGAGATATGATTTTTTTAAATATTAAAATTTGACTTCCGGTTTGTACAGGAAGTGAGGTCAAATTGGGGTCACCTTTGTGTAAATATATTTTGACAATTAACGATCTGTACAATGGTACAAAAATTGTAAATTTACCTCTTGTGGTTGTTGAGATATGATTTTTTTAAAGTATTAAACATTGACTTCCGGTTTGGACAGGAAGTAAGGCCAAATTGGGGGTCACCTTTTGTAAATATTTTGTGACAATTAACGATCTGTACAATGGTACAACAATTGTGAATTTACCTCTTGTGGTTGTTGAGATATGATTTTTTTTAATATTAAACTTTGACTTCCGGTTTGGACAGGAAGTAAGGTCAAATTGGGGTCACTCACAACTCGTCTTTCATCTACTTGTTAAGTTCTAAGTACATGCCAAGTTTCAAGTTCATGTGAAGTTTGCAAGTATGTGTTTGTTACCGGAAAGTCGCGGGGGAGAAGAAGAAGAACAAGAACAAGTAAAACTAGAGATTCAGAGTTTGTCTTGACACAAACTCTAGGTGTCCGGGAGGGTGTAAGGTCAAATTGCGGTCAACTTTGTTTAAATATTTTGTGACAATTAACGATCTGTACAATGGTGCAAATTTATTTAATTTAACTCTTGTGGTTGCTGAGATATGATCTTTTTAAATATTAAACTTTGACTTCCGGTTTGGACAGGAAGTGAGGTCAAATTGGGGTCACCTTTGTGTGAATATATTTTGACAATTAACGATCTGTACAATGGTACAACAATTGTGAATTTACCTCTTGTGATTGTTGAGATATGATTTTTTTCAATATTAAAATTTGACTTCCGGTTTGGACAGGAAGTAAGGTCAAATTGGCATCACCTTTTTGTAAATATTTTTTGACAATTAACGATCTGTACAATGGTACAAAAATTGTGAATTTACCTCTTGTGGTTGTTGAGATATGATTTTTTTTAATATTAAACATTGACTTCCGGTTTGGACAGGAAGTAAGGCCAAATTGGGGGTCACCTTTTGTAAATATTTTGTGACAATTAACGATCTGTACAATGGTACAAAAATTGTGAATTTACCTCTTGTGGTTGTTGAGATATGATTTTTTTAAATATTAAACTTTGACTTCCGGTT
This sequence comes from Zoroaster sp. YZ-2022, assembly GCA_029582265.1. NCBI lineage: Eukaryota > Metazoa > Echinodermata > Asteroidea > Forcipulatida > Zoroasteridae > Zoroaster > Zoroaster sp. YZ-2022. Next base: position 4,612,382 of record CM055832.1, read on the forward strand.
TGGACAGGAAGTAAGGTCAAATTGGGGTCACTCACAACTCGTCTTTCATCTACTTGTTAAGTTCTAAGTACATGCCAAGATTCAAGTTCATGTGAAGTTTGCAAGTATGTGTTTGTTACCGGAAAGTCGCGGGGGAGAAGAAGAAGAAGAAGAAGAAGTAAAACTAGAGATTCAGAGTTTGTCTTGACACAAACTCTAGGTGTCCGGGAGGGTGTAAGGTCAAATTCGGGTCAACTTTGTTTAAATATTTTGTGACAATTAACGATCTGTACAATGGTGCAAATTTATTTAATTTACCTCTTGTGGTTGCTGAGATATGATCTTTTTAAATATTAAACTTTGACTTCCGCATTTGGACAGGAAGTGAAGGTCAATTTGGGGTCATGTTTTTAAAAATATTTTTGACAATTAACAATCTGTACAATGGTGCAAAAACTCTGAATTTACCTCTTGTGGTTGTTGAGATATCATTTTTTAAATATTAAACTTTGACTTCCAGTTTGGACAAGAAGTAAGGTCAAATTGGGGTCACATTGTAAATATTTTTCGACAATTAATCTATACAAATGGTGCAAAAAATGTAAATTTACCTCTTGTGGTTGTTGACATATGATTTTTTTTAAATATTAAATTTTGACTTCCGGTTTGGACAGGAAGTGAGGTCAAATTGGGGTCACCTTTGTGTAAATATTTTTTGACAATTAACGATCTGTACAATGGTACAAAAATTTTGAATTTACCTCTTGTGGTTGTTGAGATATGATTTTTTTTTAATATTAAACATTGAATTCCGGTTTGGACAGGAAGTAAGGCCAAATTGGGGGTCACCTTTTGTAAATATTTTGTGACAATTAACAATCTGTACAAAAGTGCAAAAACTGAATTTACCTCTTGTGGTTGTTGAGATATGATTTTTTTAAATATTAAAATTTGACTTCCGGTTTGGACAGCAAGTGAGGTCAAATTGGGGTCACCTTTGTGTAAATATATTTTGACAATTAACGATCTGTACAATGGTACAAAAATTGTGAATTTACCTCTTGTGGTTGTTGAGATATGATTTTTTTAAAGTATTAAACATTGACTTCCGGTTTGGACAGGAAGTAAGGCCAAATTGGGGGTCACCTTTTGTAAATATTTTGTGACAATTAACGATCTGTACAATGGTACAACAATTGTGAATTTACCTCTTGTGGTTGTTGAGATATGATTTTTTTTTAAATTAAATTTTGACCTCCGGTTTGGACAGGAAGTAAGGTCAAATTGGGGTCACTCACAACTCGTCTTTCATCTACTTGTTAAGTTCTAAGTACATGCCAAGTTTCAAGTTCATGTGAAGTTTGCAAGTATGTGTTTGTTACCGGAAAGTCGCGGGGGAGAAGAAGAAGAACAAGAACAAGTAAAACTAGAGATTCAGAGTTTGTCTTGACACAAACTCTAGGTGTCCGGGAGGGTGTAAGGTCAAATTGCGGTCAACTTTGTTTAAATATTTTGTGACAATTAACGATCTGTACAATGGTGCAAATTTATTTAATTTAACTCTTGTGGTTGCTGAGATATGATCTTTTTAAATATTAAACTTTGACTTCCGGTTTGGACAGGAAGTGAGGTCAAATTGGGGTCACCTTTGTGTGAATATATTTTGACAATTAACGATCTGTACAATGGTACAACAATTGTGAATTTACCTCTTGTGATTGTTGAGATATGATTTTTTTCAATATTAAAATTTGACTTCCGGTTTGGACAGGAAGTAAGGTCAAATTGGCATCACCTTTTTGTAAATATTTTTTGACAATTAACGATCTGTACAATGGTAAAAAAATTGTGAATTTACCTCTTGTGGTTGTTGAGATATGATTTTTTTTAAATTTTAAACATTGACTTCCGGTTTGGACAGGAAGTAAGCAATTGGGGGGTCACCTTTTGTAAATATTTTGTGACAATTAACGATCTGTACAATGGTACAAAAATTGTGAATTTACCTCTTGTGGTTGTTGAGATATGATTTTTTTAAATATTAAACTTTGACTTCCGGTTTGGACAGGAAGTAAGGTCAAATTGGGGTCACTCACAACTCGTGTTTCATCTACTTGTTAAGTTCTAAGTACATGCCAAGATTCAAGTTCATGTGAAGTTTGCAAGTATGTGTTTGTTACCGGAAAGTCGCGGGGGAGAAGAAGAAGAAGAAGAAGAAGAAGTAAAACTAGAGATTCAGAGTTTGTCTTGACACAAACTCTAGGTGTCCGGGAGGGTGTAAGGTCAAATTCGGGTCAACTTTGTTTAAATATTTTGTGACAATTAACGATCTGTACAATGGTGCAAATTTATTTAATTTACCTCTTGTGGTTGCTGAGATATGATCTTTTTAAATATTAAACTTTGACTTCCGCATTTGGACAGGAAGTGAAAGTCAATTTGGGGTCATGTTTTAAAAAATATTTTTGACAATTAACAATCTGTACAATGGTGCAAAAACTCTGAATTTACCTCTTGTGGTTGTTGAGATATCATTTTTTAAATATTAAACTTTGACTTCCAGTTTGGACAAGAAGTAAGGTCAAATTGGGGTCACATTTGTGTAAATATTTTTCGACAATTAATCTATACAATAGTACAAAACATGTAAATTTACCTCTTGTGGTTGTTGAGATATGATTTTTTTAAATATTAAACTTTGACTTCCGGTTTGGACAGGAAGTGAGGTCAAATTGGGGTCACCTTTGTGTAAATATATTTTGACAATTAACGATCTGTACAATGGTACAAAAATTGTGAATTTACCTCTTGTGATTGTTGAGATATGATTTTGTTTAAATATTAAACATTGACTTCCGGTTTGGACAGGAAGTAAGGCCAAATTGGGGGTCACCTTTTGTAAATATTTTGTGACAATTCACGATCTGTACAATGGTACAACAATTGTGAATTTACCTATTTTGGTTGATTATATATTAATTTTTTAAATATTATACTTTGACTTCCGGTTTGGACAGGAAATAAGGTCAAATTGGGGTCACTCACAACTCGTCTTTCATCTACTTGTTAAGTTCTAAGTACATGCCAAGTTTCAAGTTCATGTGAAGTTTGCAAGTATGTGTTTGTTACCGGAAAGTCGCGGGGGAGAAGAAGAAGAAGAAGAAGAAGTAAAACTAGAGATTCAGAGTTTGTCTTGACACAAACTCTAGGTGTCCGGGAGGGTGTAAGGTCAAATTGGGGTCAACTTTGTTTAAATATTTTGTGACAATTAACGATCTGTACAATGGTGCAAATTTATTTAATTTAACTCTTGTGGTTGCTGAGATATGATCTTTTTAAATATTAAACTTTGACTTCCGGTTTGGACAGGAAGTGAGGTCAAATTGGGGTCACCTTTGTGTGAATATATTTTGACAATTAACGATCTGTACAATGGTACAACAATTGTGAATTTACCTCTTGTGATTGTTGAGATATGATTTTTTTCAATATTAAAATTTGACTTCCGGTTTGGACAGGAAGTAAGGTCAAATTGGCATCACCTTTTTGTAAATATTTTTTGACAATTAACGATCTGTACAATGGTACAAAAATTGTGAATTTACCTCTTGTGGTTGTTGAGATATGATTTTTTTAAATATTAAACATTGACTTCCGGTTTGACCAAGAAGTGAGGCCAAATTGGGGTCACCTTTTTGTAAATATTTTTTGACAATTAACGATCTGTACAATGGTACAACAATTGTGAATTTCCCTCTTGTGGTTGTTGAGATATGATTTTTTTTAAATATTAAACTTTGACGACTTCCGGTTTGGACAGGAAGTAAGGTCAAATTGGGGTCACTCACAACTCGTGTTTCATCTACTTGTTAAGTTCTAAGTATATGCCAAGTTTCAAGTTCATGTGAAGTTTGCAAGTATGTGTTTGTTACCGGAAAGTCGCGGGGGAGAAGAAGAAGAAGAAGAAGAAGTAAAACTAGAGATTCAGAGTTTGTCTTGACACAAACTCTAGGTGTCCGGGAGGGTGTAAGGTCAAATTGGGGTCAACTTTGTTTAAATATTTTGTGACAATTAACGATCTGTACAATGGTGCAAATTTATTTAATTTACCTCTTGTGGTTGCTGAGATATGATCTTTTTAAATATTAAACTTTGACTTCCGCATTTGGACAGGAAGTGAAAGTCAATTTGGGGTCATGTTTTAAAAAATATTTTTGACAATTAACAATCTGTACAATGGTGCAAAAACTCTGAATTTACCTCTTGTGGTTGTTGAGATATCATTTTTTAAATATTAAACTTTGACTTCCAGTTTGGACAAGAAGTAAGGTCAAATTGGGGTCACATTTGTGTAAATATTTTTCGACAATTAATCTATACAATAGTACAAAACATGTAAATTTACCTCTTGTGGTTGTTGAGATATGATTTTTTTAAATATTAAACTTTGACTTCCGGTTTGGACAGGAAGTGAGGTCAAATTGGGGTCACCTTTGTGTAAATATATTTTGACAATTAACGATCTGTACAATGGTACAAAAATTGTGAATTTACCTCTTGTGGTTGTTGAGATATGATTTTGTTTAAATATTAAACATTGACTTCCGGTTTGGACAGGAAGTAAGGCCAAATTGGGGGTCACCTTTTGTAAATATTTTGTGACAATTAACGATCTGTACAATGGTACAAAAATTGTGAATTTACCTCTTGTGGTTGTTGAGATATGATTTTTTTAAATATTAAACTTTGACTTCCGGTTTGGACAGGAAATAAGGTCAAATTGGGGTCACTCACAACTCGTCTTTCATCTACTTGTTAAGTTCTAAGTACATGCCAAGTTTCAAGTTCATGTGAAGTTTGCAAGTATGTGTTTGTTACCGGAAAGTCGCGGGGGAGAAGAAGAAGAAGAAGAAGAAGTAAAACTAGAGATTCAGAGTTTGTCTTGACACAAACTCTAGGTGCCCGGGAGGGTGTAAGGTCAAATTGGGGTCAACTTTGTTTAAATATTTTGTGACAATTAACGATCTGTACAATGGTGCAAATTTATTTAATTTAACTCTTGTGGTTGCTGAGATATGATCTTTTTAAATATTAAACTTTGACTTCCGGTTTGGACAGGAAGTGAGGTCAAATTGGGGTCACCTTTGTGTGAATATATTTTGACAATTAACGATCTGTACAATGGTACAACAATTGTGAATTTACCTCTTGTGATTGTTGAGATATGATTTTTTTCAATATTAAAATTTGACTTCCGGTTTGGACAGGAAGTAAGGTCAAATTGGCATCACCTTTTTGTAAATATTTTTTGACAATTAACGATCTGTACAATGGTACAAAAATTGTGAATTTACCTCTTGTGGTTGTTGAGATATGATTTTTTTTAAATATTAAACATTGACTTCCGGTTTGGACAGGAAGTAAGGTAAATTGGGGTCACCTTTTGTAAATATTTTGTGACAATTAACGATCTGTACAATGGTACAAAAATTGTGAATTTACCTCTTGTGGTTGTTGAGATATGATTTTTTTAAATATTAAACTTTGACTTCCGGTTTGGACAGGAAGTAAGGTCAAATTGGGGTCACTCACAACTCGTGTTTCATCTACTTGTTAAGTTCTAAGTATATGCCAAGTTTCAAGTTCATGTGAAGTTTGCAAGTATGTGTTTGTTACCGGAAAGTCGCGGGGGAGAAGAAGAAGAAGAAGAAGAAGAAGTAAAACTAGAGATTCAGAGTTTGTCTTGACACAAACTCTAGGTGTCCGGGAGGGTGTAAGGTCAAATTGGGGTCAACTTTGTTTAAATATTTTGTGACAATTAACGATCTGTACAATGGTGCAAATTTATTTAATTTACCTCTTGTGGTTGCTGAGATATGATCTTTTTAAATATTAAACTTTGACTTCCGCATTTGGACAGGAAGTGAAGGTCAATTTGGGGTCATGTTTTTAAAAATATTTTTGACAATTAACAATCTGTACAATGGTGCAAAAACTCTGAATTTACCTCTTGTGGTTGTTGAGATATCATTTTTTTAATATTAAACTTTGACTTCCAGTTTGGACAAGAAGTAAGGTCAAATTGGGGTCACATTTGTGTAAATATATTTCGACAATTAATCTATACAATGGTGCAAAAAATGTAAATTTACCTCTTGTGGTTGTTGAGATATGATTTTTTTAAATATTAAACTTTGACTTCCGGTTTGGACAGGAAGTAAGGTCAAATTGGGGTCACTCACAACTCGTCTTTCATCTAATTGTTAAGTTCTAAGTACATGCCAAGTTTCAAGTTCATGTGAAGTTTGCAAGTATGTGTTTGTTACCGGAAAGTCGCGGGGGAGAAGAAGAAGAAGAAGAAGAAGTAAAACTAGAGATTCAGAGTTTGTCTTGACACAAACTCTAGGTGCCCGGGATGGTGTAAGGTCAAATTGGGGTCAACTTTGTTTAAATATTTTGTGACAATTAACGATCTGTACAATGGTGCAAATTTATTAAATTTAACTCTTGTGGTTGCTGAGATATGATCTTTTTAAATATTAAACTTTGACTTCCGGTTTAGACAGGAAGTGAGGTCAAATTGGGGTCACCTTTGTGTAAATATATTTTGACAATTAACGATCTGTACAATGGTACAACAATTGTGAATTTACCTCTTGTGATTGTTGAGATATGATTTTTTTCAATATTAAAATTTGACTTCCGGTTTGGACAGGAAGTAAGGTCAAATTGGCATCACCGTTTTGTAAATATTTTTTGACAATTAACGATCTGTACAATGGTACAAAAATTGTGAAGTTACCTCTTGTGGTTGTTGAGATATGATTTTTTTTAAATATTAAACATTGACTTCCGGTTTGGACAGGAAGTAAGGCCAAATTGGGGTCACCTTTTGTAAATATTTTGTGACAATTAACGATCTGTACAATGGTACAACAATTGTGAAATTTACCTCTTGTGGTTGTTGAGATATGATTTTTAAATATTAAACATTGACTTCCGGTTTGGACAGGAAGTAAGGTCAAGTGGTCACTCACAACTCGTGTTTCATCTACTTGTTAAGTTCTAAGTATATGCCAAGTTTCAAGTTCATGTGAAGTTTGCAAGTATGTGTTTGTTACCGGAAAGTCGTGGGGGAGAAGAAGAAGAAGAAGAAGAAGTAAAACTAGAGATTCAGAGTTTGTCTTGACACAAACTCTAGGTGTCCGGGAGGGTGTAAGGTCAAATTGGGGTCAACTTTGTTTAAATATTTTGTGACAATTAACGATCTGTACAATGGTGCAAATTTATTTAATTTACCTCTTGTGGTTGCTGAGATATGATCTTTTTAAATATTAAACTTTGACTTCCGCATTTGGACAGGAAGTGAAGGTCAATTTGGGGTCATGTTTTTAAAAATATTTTTGACAATTAACAATCTGTACAATGGTGCAAAAACTCTGAATTTACCTCTTGTGGTTGTTGAGATATCATTTTTTGAATATTAAACTTTGACTTCCAGTTTGGACAAGAAGTAAGGTCAAATTGGGGTCACATTTGTGTAAATATATTTCGACAATTAATCTATACAATGGTGCAAAAAATGTAAATTTACCTCTTGTGGTTGTTGAGATATGATTTTTTTAAATATTAAACTTTGACTTCCGGTTTGGACAGGAAGTGAGGTCAAATTGGGGTCACCTTTGTGTAAATATATTTTGACAATTAACGATCTGTACAATGGTATAAAAATTGTGAATTTACCTCTTGTGATTGTTGAGATATGATTTTTTCAATATTAAACTTTGACTTCCGGTTTGGACAGGAAGTAAGGTCAAATTGGGTCACCTTTTTGTAAATATGTTTCGACAATTAACAATCTATACAATGGTGCAAAAAATGTCAATTTACCTCTTGTGGTTGTTCAGATATGATTTTTTTAAATATTAAAATTTGACGTCCGGTTTGGACAGGAAGTGAGGTCAAATTGGGGTCACCTTTTTGTAAATATTTTTTGACAATTAACGATCTGTACAATGGTACAAACATTTTGAATTTACCTCTTGTGGTTGATGAGATATTATTTTTTTCAATATTAAACTTTGACTTCCGGTTTGGACAGGAAGTAAGGTCAAATTGGGGTCAGCTTTGAGTAAATATATTTCGACAATTAACAATCTATACAATGGTGCAAAAAATGTGAATTTACCTCTTGTGGTTGTTGAGATATGATTTTTTTTAAATATTACACATTGACTTCCGGTTTGGATACGAAGTAAGGTCAAATTGGGGTCACCTTTTTGGAAATATTTTGTGACAATAAGCGATCTGTACAACAGTACAAAAATTGTGAATTTACCTCTTGTGGTTGTTGAGATATGATTTTTTAAATTATTAAAATTTGCATTCCGGTTTGGACAGGAAGTAAGGTCAAATTCGGGTCATCTTTTTGCAAATATTTTTTGACAATTAACGATCTGTACAATGGTACAAAAATTTTGAATTTACCTCTTGTGGTTGATGAGATATGATTTTTTTCAATATTAAACTTTGACTTCCGGTTTGGACAGGAAGTAAGGTCAAATTGGGGTCAGCTTTGTGTAAATATTTTTCGACAATTAACAATCTATACAATGGTGCCAAAAATGTGAATTTACCTCTTGTGGTTGTTGAGATATGATTTTTTTAAATATTAAACTTTGACTTCCGGTTTCGACAGGAAGTGAGGACAAATTGGGGTACCTTTTTGTAAATATTTTTTGACAATTAACGATCTGTACAATGGTACAACAATTTTGAATTTACCTCTTGTGGTTGATGAGATATGATTTTTTTCAATATTAAACTTTGACTTCCGGTTTGGACAGGAAGTAAGGTCAAATTGGGGTCAGCTTTGTGTAAATATTTTTCGACAATTAACAATCTATACAATGGTGCCAAAAATGTGAATTTACCTCTTGTGGTTGTTGAGATATGATTTTTTTAAATATTAAACTTTGACTTCCGGTTTGGACAGGAAGTGAGGTCAAATTGGGGTCACCTTTTTGTAAATATTTTTTGACAATTAACGGTCTGTACAATGGTAGAAAAACTGTGAATTTACCTCTTGTGGTTGTTGAGATATGATTTTTTTTAAATATTAAACTTTGACTTCCGGTTTGGACATGAAGCAAAGGTCAAATTGGGGGCATGTTTTTGTAAATATTTTTGACAATTGACAATCTGTACAATGGTACAAAAATTGTGAATTTACCTCTTGTGGTTGTTGAGATATGATTTTTTTTAATATTAAATTTTGACTTCCGGTGTGGACAGGAAGTAAGGTCAAATTGGGGTCATCTTTTTGTAAATATTTTTTGGCAATTAACGATCTGTACAATGGTGAAAGAATTGTGAATTTATCTCTTGTGGTTGTTGAGATATGATTTGTTTAATATTAAACTTTGACTTCCGGTTTGGACAGGAAGTAAGGTCAAATTGGGGTCATCTTTTTGGAAATATTTTTTGACAATTAACGATCTGTACAATGGTACAACAATTTTGAATTTACCTCTTGTGGTTGGTGAGATATGATTTTTTTAAATATTAAAATTTGACTTCCGGTTTGGACAGGAAGTAAGGTCAAATTGGGGTCACCTTTTTGTAATATTTTTTGACAATTAACGATCTGTACAATGGTACAACAATTGTGAATTTACCTCTTGTGGTTGTTGAGATATGATTTTTTTTTAAATATTAAACATTGACTTCCGGTTTGGACAGGAAGTAAGGCCAAATTAGGGGTCACCTTTTGTAAATATTTTGTGACAATTAACGATCTGTACAATGGTACACAAATTGTGAATTTACCTCTTGTGGTTGTTGAGATATGATTTTTTTAAATATTAAACTTTGACTTCCGGTTTGGACAGGAAGTAAGGTCAAATTGGGGTCACTCACAACTCGTGTTTCATCTACTTGTTAAGTTCTAAGTACATGCCAAGTTTCAAGTTCATGTGAAGTTTGCAAGTATGTGTTTGTTACCGGAAAGTCGCGGGGGAGAAGAAGAAGAAGAAGAAGAAGAAGTAAAACTAGAGATTCAGAGTTTGTCTTGACACAAACTCTAGGTGTCCGGGAGGGTGTAAGGTCAAATTCGGGTCAACTTTGTTTAAATATTTTGTGACAATTAACGATCTGTACAATGCTGCAAATTTTTTTAATTTACCTCTTGTGGTTGCTGAGATATGATCTTTTTAAATATTAAACTTTGACTTCCGCATTTGGACAGGAAGTGAAGGTCAATTTGGGGTCATGTTGATAAAAATATTTTTGACAATTAACAATCTGTACAATGGTGCAAAAACTCTGAATTTACCTCTTGTGGTTGTTGAGATATCATTTTTTAAATATTAAACTTTGACTTCCAGTTTGGACAAGAAGAAAGGTCAAATTGGGGTCACATTTGTGTAAATATATTTCGACAATTAATCTATACAATGGTGCAAAAAATTTAAATTTACCTCTTGTGGTTGTTGAGATATGATTTTTTAAATATTAAACTTTGACTTCCGGTTTGGACAGGAAGTGAGGTCAAATTGGGGTCACCTTTGTGTAAATATATTTTGACAAGTAACGATCTGTACAATGGTACAAAAATTGTGAATTTACCTCTTGTGATTGTTGAGATATGATTTTGTTTAAATATTAAACATTGACTTCCGGTTTGGACAGGAAGTAAGGCCAAATTGGGAGTCACCTTTTGTAAATATTTTCTGACAATTAACGATCTGTACAATGGTACAACAATTGTGAATTTACCTCTTGTGGTAGTTGAGATACGATTTTTTTAAATATTAAACTTTGACTTCCGGTTTGGACAGGAAGTAAGGTCAAATTGGGGTCACTCACAACTCGTGTTTCATCTACTTGTTAAGTTCTAAGTACATGCCAAGTTTCAAGTTCATGTGTAGTTTGCAAGTATGTGTTTGTTACCGGAAAGTCGCGGGGTAGAAGAAGAAGAAGAAGAAGTAAAACTAGAGATTCAGAGTTTGTCTTGACACAAACTCTAGGTGTCCGGGAGGGTGTAAGGTCAAATTCGGGTCAACTTTGTTTAAATATTTTGTGACAATTAACGATCTGTACAATGGTGCAAATTTTTTTAATTTACCTCTTGTGGTTGCTGAGATATGATCTTTTTAAATATTAAACTTTGACTTCCGGTTTGGACAGGAAGTAAAGGTCAATTTGGGGTCATGTTTTTAAAAATATTTTTGACAATTAACAATCTGTACAATGGTGCAAAAACTCTGAATTTACCTGATGTGGTTGTTGAGATATCATTTTTTAAATATTAAACTTTGACTTCTAGTTTGGACAAGAAGTAAGGTCAAATTGGGGTCACATTTGTGTAAATATTTTTCGACAATTAATCTATACAATGGTGCAAAACATTTAAATTTACCTCTTGTGGTTGTTGAGATATGATTTTTTTAAATATTAAACTTTGACTTTCGGTTTGGACAGGAAGTAAGGTCAAATTGGGGTCATCTTTTAGTAAATATTTTTGGACAATTGACGATCTGCACAATGGTGCAAAAATTGTGAATTTACCTCTTATGGTTGTTCAGATATTATTTTTTTAAATATTAAACTTTGACTTCCGGTTTGGACAGGAAGTAAGGTCAAATTGGGTCACCTTTGTGTAAATATGTTTCGACAATTAACAATCTATACACTGGTACAAAAAATGTCAATTTACCTCTTGTGGTTGTTCAGATATGATTTTTTTAAATATTAAAATTTGACTTCCGGTTTGGACAGGAAGTGAGGTCAAATTGGGGTCACTTTTTGTAAATATTTTTTGACAATTAACGATCTGTACAATGGTACAAACATTTTGAATTTACCTCTTGTGGTTGATGAGATATTATTTTTTTCAATATTAAACTTGGACTTCCGGTTTGGACAGGAAGTAAGGTCAAATTGGGGTCAGCTTTGTGTAAATATATTTCGACAATTAACAATCTTTACAAAGGTGCAAAAAATGTGAATTTACCTCTTGTGGTTGTTGAGATATGATTTTTTTAAATATTAAACTTTGACTTCCGGTTTGGAAAGGAAGTGAGGTCAAATTGGGGTCAACTTTTTGTAAATATTTTTTGACAATTAACGATCTGTACAACGGTATAAAAATTTTGAATTTTCCTCTTGTGGTTGTTGAGATATGATTTTTTTTAAATATTACACATTGACTTCCGGTTTGGATAGGAAGTAAGGTCAAATTGGGGTCATCTATTTGTAAATGTCTTTTGACAATTAATGGTCTGTACAATGGTACAAAAATTGTGAATTTACCTCTTGTGGTTGTTGAGATATGATTTTTTTTAAATATTAAACTTTGACTTCCGGTTTGGACATGAAGCAAAGGTCAAATTGGGGGCATGTTTTTGTAAATATTTTTGACAATTGACAATCTGTACAATGGTACAAAAATTGTGAATTTACCTCTTGTGGTTGTTGAGATATGATTTTTTTAAATATTAAATTTTGACTTCCGGTGTGGACAGGAAGTAAGGTCAAATTGGGGTCATCTTTTTGTAAATATTTTTTGGCAATTAACGATCTGTACAATGGTGAAAGAATTGTGAATTTATCTCTTGTGGTTGTTGAGATATGATTTTTTTAATATTAAACTTTGACTTCCGGTTTGGACAGGAAGTAAGGTCAAATTGGGGTCATCTTTTTGGAAATATTTTTTGACAATTAACGATCTGTACAATGGTACAACAATTTTGAATTTACCTCTTGTGGTTGGTGAGATATGATTTTTTTAAATATTAAACTTTGACTTCCGGTGTGGACAGGAAGTAAGGTCAAATTGGGGTCATCTTTTTGTAAATATTTTTTGGCAATTAACGATCTGTACAATGGTGAAAGAATTGTGAATTTATCTCTTGTGGTTGTTGAGATATGATTTTTTTAATATTAAACTTTGACTTCCGGTTTGGACAGGAAGTAAGGTCAAATTGGGGTCACTCACAACTCGTGTTTCATCTATTTGTTAAGTTCTATGTACATGCCAAGTTTCAAGTTCATGTGAAGTTTGCAAGTATGTGTTTTTTGTGGACAGACGTCGGGGGGGGAGGAGGAGGAGGAGGAGGAGGAGGAGGAGGAGGAGGAGGAGGAGGAGGAGGAGGAGGAGGAGGAGGAGGAGGAGGAGGAGGAGGAGGAGGAGAAGAAGAAGAAGAAGAAACTAGACGGCAGTGTTTGTGATATTACAAACACATAGGTGTTCGAGTTTTGTCAGGGCAGTGATGATGACGTCAGAATGTTTTTAAAGAAACTTTGCATTATTATTTTTTAATATTAAACTTTGACTGCCGGTTTAGAGAGGAAGTAATGGTCAAATTGGGGTCATGTTTTTGTAAATATTTTTGACAGTTAACAATCTGTACAATACTGCAAAAACTGTGAATTTACCTCTTGTGGTTGTTGAGATATGATTATTTAAAATATTAAACTTTGACTTCCGGTTTGGACAGGAACTAAGGTCAAATTGGAGTCACCTTTGTGTAAATTTTTTTCAACAATTAACAATCTATACAATGGTGAAAAGATTGTGAATTTACCCCTTGGGGTTGTTGAGATGATTTTTTTAAATATTAAACTTTGACTTCCGGTTTGGACAGGAAGTAAGGTCAAATTGGGGTCATCTTTTTGTAAATATTTTTGACAATTAACGGTCTGTATAATGGTACAAAAATTGTGAATTTACCTCTTTTTGTTGTTGAGATATGATTTTTTTAAATATTAAATTTTGACTTCCGGTTTGGAGAGAAAGTAAGGTCAAATTGGGGTCACCTTTTTGTAAATATTTTTTGACAATTCACGATCTGTACAACGGTACAAAAATTGTGAATTTACCTCTTGTGGTTGTTGAAATATAATTTTTTTAAATATTAAACTTTGACTTCCGGTTTGGATAGGAAGTAAGGTCAAATTGGGGTCACCTTTCTGTAAATATTTTTTAACAATTAGCGATCCGTACAATGGTACAAAAGTTGTGAATTTACCTCTTGTGGTTGTTGAGATATGATTTTTTGTTTAATATTAAACTTTGACTTCCAGTTTGGACAGGAAGTAAAGGTCAAATTGGGGTCACCTTTTTGTAAATATTTTTCAACAATTAACAATCTATACAATGGTGAAAAGATTGTGAATTTACCCCTTGTGGTTGTTGAGATGATTTTTTTAAATATTAAACTTTGACTTCCGGTTTGGACAGGAAGTAAGGTCAAATTGGGGTCATTTTTTTGTAAATATTTTTGACAATTAACGGTCTGTATAATGGTACAAAAATTGTGAATTTACCTCTTGTGGTTGTTGAGATATGATTTTTTTTAATATTAAACTTTGACTTCCGGTTTGGACAGGAAGTTAGGTCAAATTGGAGTCACCTTTGTGTAAATATTTTTCGACAATTAACAATCTATACAATGGTGCAAAAAATGTCAATTTACCACTTGTGGTTGTTGAGATATGATTTTTTTAAATATTAAACTTTGACTTCCGGTTTGGACAGGAAGTAAGGTCAAATTAAACACCTTTTGTAAATATTTGTTTACAATTAACGATCTGTACAATGGTACAAACATTGTGAATTTACCTCTTGTGGTTGTTGAGATATGATTTTTTTTAATATTAAACTTTGACTTCCGGTTTGGACAGGAAGTAAGGTCAAATTGGGGTCACTCACAACTCGTGTTTCATCTACTTGTTAAGTTCTAAGTACATGCCAAGTTTCAAGTTCATGTGAAGTTTGCAAGTTTGTGTTTTTTTTGTGGACAGACGTCGGTGAGCAGGAGGAGGAGGAGGAGGAGAAGAAGAAGAAGAGGTGTTTCGGGCACAAACCCGAACACCTAATTAAGAAATATTAGCAGTGGTTACACTTTCTTCATGCTTCAGTGCTTTTAAAAAGGACGGCAGAGAAGTTAAAATGGCAGAATTGCGAAATTCAACTGGCAGAGCTGACCAGAGCCTGGGGAATCTACTGATCGCATTGAGATGCAAGGACTGGGTTCTGGCAAATAAGTGTTTGAATGTTAAAGCGCTATCATACCTATGGTTAACACTGATGTTCCTATTTACAGATTCACATTTAATTGTATTAAAAAGACACTTAACAACAAAGGAAATCATCAAACAATTACGGCGACTTGATAAAGAAGACCATTTTAGAGTACAAAGTCTGTCGGTGTAAGACATTTCTCCAAATCGCTGACCTAAGATAAATCGAATCGCACACCTCTGGACACGTTCAAGAGCCTCCTCCTGCATCCGAGTTTGAGGAAACCAAGCAGGTATGCCATACTCCAATACAGGAAGAACAAGACTCTTATACAAACATAATTTAGCACAAACAGAGGAATTACATGCAACAGTCCTAATCAATCCAAGCATTCTATTGGCACGAGAAACAACATCCTTAACATGATCATTCCAAGTTAACTGAGAGTTTAAAGTTACACCGAGGTACTTAAATGAACTAGTAATAGATAATTGAGAATGACCTAACATGTAAACGGGCAGCTGCAAGTTACGTTTTCTAGTAACATGCATAACTTTGGATTTAGTAGCATTAAAAGTCATTCCATTGTCGGTACACCAGTTATACAGCTTGTCTAGGTCCTGTTGTGAAACAGTCACATCATAAATAGATTTGATTGGCTGATATATTAAGACATCATCAGCAAATAAAACACAAGTAGATGTCAAGCCAAAAGTGATATCATTAACAAACGAGTTGAATAGTAGTAATAAGCACACTCCCCTGGGGAACACCTGATCGAACATTGGCCCATTCAGATTTTTCCCCAAGGAAGTGTACCCTTTGTTGACGGTCAACCAGAAAATCTTTGACCCATCTCCAAAGAGAGCCCCTAATGTTGAACATAGTAGTAAGTTTGGTAAGCATGTGATGGTGAGGCATACGGTCAAAGGCTTTAGAGATGTCTAGAAAGACAGCATCTATCCTGGGCGGATTACGCTGGTCAAGAATGGAAGCCCATGCATGGTGAACATTTAACAGCTGGGTCACACATGACCTACGAGCAACAAAACCATGTTGGCTTTCGGTTAAAAGGCCATTGTCAAAAAGATGCATCTTTATACCATTTGACAATAATCTCTCCATCAGCTTGCTAACTAACGAGGTGAGGGCAATAGGCCTGTAGTTAGCTAGAAGGGAACGGTCACCTGACTTAAAAACTGGTGAGATATTAGCAAGTTTCCAACTTTTAGGAAGTTGGCCCATGGCAAGAGAAATCTGAAATATTTTATGAAGTATGTAAGATAAGGGAGACACAATGTTACGTAAAAATGTAGCACTAATACCGTCAGGACCAGGGGCCTTTCCTACAGGAAGGGACTTGATGATGTTGCAAATATCACTGACGGTAAATGGGACAGAGGAAAACTCGGGAATAGGGAGATCACAAGTTGAGGGTTCATCACTAACAGTGACAGACGGAGAAAAAACAGAAACAAAGTGATCACTGAAGGCATTGGCTTTGGTCAAGAGGTTTACTTAAGACATGTGGGCCATGATTAAATGAAGGGGGAGCTGGCGACTGTTTTCTAATACGGACAAAAGCCCAAAAACGTTGTTTGTTATTGTGATGTTGCTAGATAAAGTTGGATTCAAGTACTAGATAGCTGCCATGATATGATACTTTATTACATGTTGAATGCATTGACCATGAGCTTGACCTCATTAGCATGCAGGTCATATACAGAGAGTAAGGTGCTCCTGAAGAGCCATTTAAACAACACAGTTTGGATACTACATCCCTCTCCAGCTTGGAGAAAGACAAGATTTTCTTTAGCAAAAGTAACAGGAGGGATTTAAAGATTGACTACAACGGAATAATGATAAGTGCTGTGTTGCTGTTTTCGTTCGAGAAATGTGTAATGATTACTAACATATTATTATTATTCAATAAAACTTGTTCCTTCATGCAAAAAAAAAATCTATTTGATCGGCGTTCTACGACCCAGAAAAGCCCAGTTTCACCAAAAGCCCTCAACTCATGAATAATTACTACTTCGTGTGTGACGTAGCACCCATGAAAAAAAGCTTCATAAAAACTTCATGCATCTGATGACGCATGAAAACGCATGTATAATATACACGGAAGTAACATGGCGTATTCTGTTTACTCTCGGGTGCTCATGGGTTGTACGTCATCCCTTTCCGCTGGTTTACAAGTCCGCTGGTACTATATCGTGGATTTCATAGTGGATTTTCAATGGGTCTTTGTCGGGAACCAGTGCAGGGCGGGAAATTTCAACAATCGAAGAAGCGGGGTCTAATTTTTTCGGTCAAATTGCAACAAAATTATAAAGAGAAAAACATGACCACAACAATAAATTGTTACCTGAACACAACATAAACAAGGTTCGATAGTCAATTTAATGTGAGAGTTCTCGTTGTAGTCCATCTTTAAGAGAGCATGTGCAATTCCAGACTTTTTGTTTTTGTCTTTTTTTTTTGTCTTTTTTTTTGAGAGAGAGAGAGAGAGAGAGAACAAAAAAAATTGGAACACCAAGATCGTTCACACTAACTCATGCACTATACTAAACTAGTGATGTACATAACAAGTCAAAAGGAAAGGTGTAAAACCATTAAAGAACAGTGTAGATTTTGTATAACTTTCTTTCTTTCATCAGCTGTTCGTTTGTTTGTTTGTTTGTTGGGGTGTTTGTTTGTTTGTTTGTTTGTTTGTTTTTTTGGTTTTTTTTGTGTGTCTTGACTGAGAATATTTAGGATGCTTTGAATATTGGACGATTTTGTTACAAATAACCAAGTTTTGCCAGGGTTTATAGTTCATAGTTCATAGTTCGTTGATAGGTTTTCACATAGTCTTTGAGGTATGCTGGTGTTCTGCGTGTGCGTGATGGATAACGTTTTGTGTTTCCGGTTGTAGTTTCCTGTGTTGTTGTTGGAGATATGGGTGTAGGCATGTCGTCTGTTTGTTCGTCTCCGCGTTCGTCTGTTTGCTGCGTTTCCATTGAGGTTTCTCCGATGTCAGAGTTGTCATCTTCTGATGTTTCGCGATGTTCGCTGAGTGGTTTGAAGAATGAGGAGTTACGCGTAATTTTGTGTGATCCTCGTTCCGCAGTTATCATGGGACCTTTAATATCAGTCACGCGGTATGGCTGCATGTCATATGGTGTCATCTGTTTTCCAATGAAACCATCACGTTTGACTAGTACAGAGTCACCGTGAGTGATTGGGGTTTTTCTCATGCTCATGCGTTTTTCTGCATTTCGCTTCATGTCCAGTTTCTTGGATTTGTCTCGTTCGCGAAGTTGTTCATTGTTCATGATGTTTGTTATTTCTGGGAGGCGTGTCCTCATTGCGCGTCCAAACATGAGCGTAGCTGGGGGTGTAGCTGTTGTGATGTGGGGAGTAGCGCGATAGTTGCGTAGAAATCGATAGAGTTCTTGCTTCCACGATTTGCGTTCAGCGTTTGCGATGCGGTATATTTTCTTGAGCGTATACGCATGAACCGCTGTGCTTCCGCGTTTGCTCTTGGCCAGCGGGGCGTGATTCTTCGGTGTTTGAAACCAAGGTAGTTAGCAAATTGTTTAAATTCCTCGCTGTTGAAAGGCGGTCCGTTGTCTGTTCTCACTATTTGCGGTACGCCAAATTGGGCAAATATTGCATCAAGTTTGGGGATGACTGCTCTGGATGAGGTTGATGTTACGACTTCGACAACTGGATAGCGGCTGTAGTCATCAATTACGACAAGTAGGTGTTCACCTGAGGGTAAGTCGGCAAAGTCCATGCTTACCTCGAGCCATGGTCCACTGGGTAGGGTGGACATTTTGTAGTGGCTCGCAAAGGTTGGCCATGGTGGTTGCTTGACAGGGGACGCATTGGCTGATTTTATGTTCCACCATCCGATCAATACCCGGGAACCAGACTTTCTCCCGTAATAATTGCTTAGTCTTTACTATCCCCTGATGTCCCTCATGGGCAAGTTCAATAACTTTGTGCCATTGGGATTGGGGAACGATGATGCGATTGTTTCTTAAGATGATATCTCTGGTGACGACAATCGTCAGCTCTTTTCTCACTTTGTGGAGACCTTGGAGTGTTTTGCGTGTTTCGGGGTCGGTATCCTGCTTCAGTACCGTTTTCCACGTGCTTTCCAGGGCACTGATGCACAATTGCAGTGCGGTGTCTTTACCCGTCGCTTCCTTGATATCGCTTAGAGTGAGTGTTTTCGGAATTGCATTAGAACTTACGAAACGCACATGTTCTTCAGCGATCTTTTCTTCATGGCTTGATTTGTCAGGCGTTGGAAGCGGGTGCCTTGACAGATATTCTGCAGGGTTCAGTTTACCAGGCCGGTGTGCGACCTGGAAGTTGTATTCCTGCAGTTTGAGAATCCAGCGTTCAATTCTCATGGGTGGCTTGCTGTTGGGGTTATTGAACAGAGTCACAAGGGGCTTGTGGTCAGTGATAATCTCGAATTTGCTTCCATAGAGGTATAGGTGGAAATGTAGAATTCCCCATGTGATAGCTAGGGCTTCGCGCTCTGTTTGCGAGTACCTCTGTTCAACTGGTGTCAATGACCGACTGGCAAGGGCTACTATGGACGATTGTCCGTGTTTGTCACATTGGGCAAGGATGGCTCCAAGTCCCAAAGGGCCTGCATTAACGATTAGCTGGGTAGCCTTGGCTGGGTCATAGTATGCAGTTGTACAGCTTTCGGCGAGTCTGCGTTTTATTTCGTGAATGGCATTGCGATGTGCTGCTGTCCAATTCCATTCAGAAGATTCTCTTGTCAAATCGCGTAGGGGTGCCGATATCGTCGCTAGAGCTGGAATGAATCGAGCACAGTATGTTGTGAGACCGAGTAGACTGCGCACTTCACTTACAGTCTGTGGATCGGAGGCGTTGAGGATGGCTTTGACCTTTTTGGGGTCTGGTGATATACCTTTTGCACTGAAGACATGTCCGAAGAACTCAATGCGATCGCGATTAAACTCACATTTGGCTTTGTTCAGAGTGAGGTTACAGACACGCATTCTCTGCAGGCATGCTTCAAGTCTAATGTCCATTTCCTCTTGTGATTTAGCATATATAAGTATGTCATCACTTATGTTTACAACACCGTCTAGTCCTTGAAGGGCTGACTGAATGAGGTTTTGGAAGACCTCCGCTGCGGAAGATACTCCAAAGTTTAGTCTCTTGTATCTAAACAGACCAACGTGCGTTGAGAAAACTGTGATGTGACGCGATTCTT
Organism: Zoroaster sp. YZ-2022; assembly: GCA_029582265.1. Taxonomy (NCBI): domain Eukaryota; kingdom Metazoa; phylum Echinodermata; class Asteroidea; order Forcipulatida; family Zoroasteridae; genus Zoroaster; species Zoroaster sp. YZ-2022. The sequence goes on from CM055832.1 coordinate 4,632,634, forward strand.
GCGCTAGTTCAACTTGATGGTAGCCAGCATTCAGGTCAAGTTTTGAGAAGACCTTGGCTCCATTTACCTTTGCGATTATATCGTCGATCGTTGGCGTTATATGGCGTTCGCGTTGGATTGCTTTGTTTGGAGCGCGCATGTCGACGCAGATGTGAATCTGGCCTGGGCTTTTAGGGAACGATTTGGATCGGTGAGACCCACGGCGTTGGTTCTTCACCTACACGTTCTATGATGTCCAAATCTAGGAGGCGGTGCAGTTCGTTTTCGGTTTGCTTCCGAACGTGAAAGGGAATACGGCGGTGCGGTTGAGCAATTGGCTTTACTGCGTTGTCGACGTGAAGTTTACATTTAATGCCTTGTAATTTGCCGATTCCTTCAAAACGATCTGAATATCGTTTGAGGATGTAACTCAGCGTACGAGATATGTACGATTGCGAGTGTCAGGGCTGTTTCGAAACTGAGCAGTGTATCACGACTGCCAGCTATAACAAAGAACTTGGCAGGAGCTGTGCGGTCTTTGTAACTCACTGATGCTTCAAACGTGCCTATGATATTCAGTGGCTCATCACTGTTGTATGCATAAACTCGTGTACGAGCAGGCTTTGTCAGTGGTGGTGTGTTCACGAGTGTCTTGAATGTGTTCTGACTCATGATATTTACTGATGCTCCAGTGTCAATCAGAACATTGATGGATGAATTACATATACGAATGTCGACTCTTGGCTGTGAATTCGGCTTGTTGTGGCTAATACCGAAAACATAGTCATTTTCATCTTCAGAGTCCGACTCCGACTCCGCGACGTTTGCAACTGGCTTGCGGTATTTCGATTTGTTTTGTGGTTTAGCTGATTTGCACACTTTAGCGAAGTGATCTTGCTTACCACACTTGGAGCATGTCTGCCCTCTCGCTGGGCATTGGTTCTGGTGGGGATATGATCCGCCACAGTAGTAGCAAGTACGCTCTTGCGGCTTGGCTACGCTTTGCGTGGGCTTTCTACGATCTTTCTACGATCATTCCTTTGCTTCGTGATCTTGTTAACAGATGAAGGTGTCCGTTCTCCTTCGACATCATTCGCTCTGGTCTCTGATAGTGACAGGGAACGGGCGAGATCGAGGAGATCATTTAGATTTCTGTCCTTCTCCAATGCCTTACGCCGTAGATGTTTGGAGTGGCATCCCTCAATTATTTGTGTCTTGAGTTCACGGTCAAGGTCGGAGAAGTCGCATTTGGCTGCTTGTTGTCGTAATCGTGTGCAGTATTGGTCGATATTTTCAGAGCCATTTTGCTTTGTGCGTCTGAAAAGTATCGTTTCATACACAGTGTTCTTCTTTGGTGCAAAATACTCAGTAAGGGCTTTCTTGGCTGCTGCGTAATCAGTGTTTTCTGGTTTCAGTGTTTCAAATATGTCCTGAAGCTCCTCGCCCCCATAGTGGAGTAAGAGCGCCCTCTTGCGTGCATCATCAGATATATCGAAACCAGCCATGGCCCCCTCAAATCTTCGTGTCCACTTTTCCCATCGCGTTGCTACTGAAGATGGATCAGTGTGAACATCAAAGTTAGGCAGTATGGGCATTGCTAACCCAGACGAAGCCATGTTGAGGTTATCTTTGAGTTACGATTATTGGGCAGGACACGGATATGTGCACATGTATGCATGCGATACAATGTGTAACGTTAGAAAGATGACAGATCCCAAGCTGAATTTTAGCTGAAAATTTCAGTTCTTCCACAGGCGTGGCTAGAATAATTCAGACTTACACATGAGCTCTGATGCACAGTTCAAATGTTTCTGGTGGATTTATCCTCGTCGCCAGTGTGATGTTGCCAGATAAAGTTGGATTCAAGTACTAGATAGCTGCCATGATATGATACTTTATTACATGTTGAATGCATTGACCATGAGCTTGACCTCATTAGCATGCAGGTCATATACAGAGAGTAAGGTGCTCCTGAAGAGCCATTTAAACAGTTTGGATACTACAGTTATCATTGGATTTTAAAAGACCATTAACAAATTTCTTATATGCCACACGAATTTTGTATTTGAATTGATTACGTAATTGTTTATAAATGTTCCAGTCTTCATGAGTTGCAGAATGTCTATCCCTATTAAAGAGTTTGCGTTTTCGAAAAATGAGATGCTTCAATTCACCATTAATCCACGGGTAGTTTTTCTTTTTCATACGTCTCGTTGATGATGGTAAGGCATCCTTGACGGCAGCATCCACAACATCTAAAAAGCCTTCCCACGTTGACTCGATGTCATCTTTGTCAATAAAAAGGTCCCATGGTGCAAAGTGTAGCAGGTCATTTAAGTGTTGAATATGCTCGGGGTTGTTGTAAGACGGGAACTGCCGCACAATTGCTCCAGCACGGTTAGCGCGAAAGTCAAAATTGACTCCATTGTGATCACTAGAGACTAGATTTGGAACGGTGCAGACTTGTGTTACACAATCCGGCTTACTGATAAATATGAGGTCAATTATGGTTCCAATTGACGGGTTATTAGGTGAAGGACGTGTAATGTCTGAAACAAGCTGACTGAGATGTAAATGATCAGCAATTTCAAAAAGTGATGACCGGTTGGAAGATACAACTCCTGGTGAACAGTCAACGTTGAAATCGCCCATGAGAATAACACCATCAAAATCAGGAATAAGATGTTCTATATTCCCAACTGCATTGTTCAATTTGTCCCAATAGGATCTATTCTCATTTGGGGGTCGGTATATCAATCCGATGAGCCATTTTGTGTAAAGACAGGATACTGACACCCACATCAGTTCTAGCTCGGTTAACTCATGTTCACAAAGACGAACAGGGTGTAGACTGTTATTTATTGCAAGGAGAACACTACCACCTGGTGTAGGGCGATCTTTACGGAAAATGATGTACTCGGTAGGTAGATTCAAAACGGAGTCATGATCTTTATCGGTGACCCATGTTTCTGTAAGTGTTACAATGTCAATCTGTTTGTTGTTGGTATTAAATGCAATAGATGATGCAAAGTCGATGCCTTTATTTCTGATGCTTCGAGCATTAAGTAATGCTACAGTCAAACTGTCACGATTTTTGATTGCGAATGCACAACGGATGTCCAGCGGATGGTCATCCGTAGTCATACGTAATGATACGTCATTCGTAGTAGAGTCCTAATCATACGTGGGCATCCGTTATGGTCCACGATGGCACAACGGAAGTTTCAAACGGTTCAAAACTATCGTTCTGGAATCGTGGGGAAATAAATCCGTTGTGTATCCTGTGTACATCCCTAGTCATACGTAGTGCATACGGAATGGCAATCGTGAGCAATCGTAGACATACGTGAACATCCTTTGTACAATCGTGGCAGAAATCACCACGGATGCACCAGGGATGCACACATGAAGCATTACGTATGACTAGGGATGTACACAGGATACACAACGGATGCTCAACGGATACACTGCGAATGTATGACAACGATTTATAATGCTGGGTTTACACTAGGCCACGATGTCCACGATCGCCACGATTTGAGAGAATCGTGATGAGCGTGGGGGGTCGTGGGATCGAATCGTGATGATCTTGAGGGAACTTGGTGGAATCGTGATGATCGTGACAAAATTTTTGACTGTCAAAAATTTTGTCACGATTATCACGATTTGACGCCAAACCTTGAGAGAGCGTGATAGAACGTGGGAATCGTAGTAGAGCGTAGTAGAGCTTAACAGACCTTAACAGAGCGTAACAGACCTTGATGCGCCATCGTAGGGGATCTTGGTGAATTTGGAAACACGATTCCTTCAAGTTTCACTACGATCCCACCACGTTTCTATCACGCTCTATCACGCTCTACTACGATTCGTCAAGATACATTGAGTAGCATGAGTAATTTCATCACGCTCTGACACGTTCTGCTACGATCCCGATTGGCTCCCACGCTCTGTCACGCTCTGGTAAGTTCCGGCGCGATTCCCACGATGTGTATGGAAGGGCTCCAGCGCTCTCCAAGATTCATTGCGTTTTCAACACTCTACACGAAAACATCTCAGCTTTGACCAGCTATAGTTTTTGGATTTGACTTGTAGAACAGAAGTTTGATCATCAACGATGCCAGCCAAAAGAGGAAGGAAGGCCTCTGCCAATAATGACAAGGCTTCTGCACCTCCTCCACCACCGCCAGCAGCTGAAGAAGCCCCAGCAGAAGTCCATGCAGAGCCAGCGCCAAGATCACCTACCCCACCCCACAGGAAGAGCTCCCAGACCTGCCAGCCACCCAGAAGAGGGCCAGGGTGCAGAGGACCACGACCTCCTACAGTGAGCTACAAAAGGAGGAGATCATAGAGTTCCTGAAGGCCAACCCCTCCCTCTATGACCCATGCCACCCAATTCAATCCAGATGAACTTGTAGTCAGCATCCACCAATGCCAGGAGTGGGATGGAGAAGAATCCCTTGTAGTTATGGTACAAGCTGCCTGAGTGTGCTGGCTTTTGGATAGCTACATGCTTTCCATCCAGAGCCCCTATTGCATGTGGCACATTCCATTGCTTCTCGAATTGGTCTGCTATGGCTTTCCATTCTCCACAGGTGATAGGACAGGAGACAACTTCATCTTTATATGCTTCGACAATGGCCTTACAAACTTCTGGAACAATATGGCATATGGAGGAGCGACTACATCTGAAGGCATAGGATAGTGAAGGGTATTTATCACCAGTAGCCAGATGTCTTAGGGTGAGGGCCAGCCTCAATCCAGGTGATAGGGGTTCTCGAAGTCTGGTAATTTGCTTCTCTATGCTTGGTGTTATTCTTTCCAGGATCTCATCAAATAGATCTGGAGGCATCCTTACATAGTTGGCGTAGGTGCTATCATCTTCACACCTGAGTTCTCTGTTGAGAAGTTGAGAATAGTGCCCCAACTGGTGCCTTCTGTCTGCACTTAACCATGGTCTCACCCACCACCTCCTAGGCCTTCTCCTTCTTCTCCTTCCTCTCTCTTCTACCCTGCCCTATTCTGTCTCTTCTTGCTGCTGCTGCTGCCTCTTTTTTTTCGAGCGACTATATATGCATAAACCAGAATTGCCAATTCAGCATCTTCATCTCTTGGATGCATGGTTCCTCATTGGTATCTCTGGAGAGAGGGTGAGCCCCTGCCTCCTTTTTATACCCCAATCGTGCTCCAAGCGTGGCAATCTTGCTCAAATCGTGGTCATAAATCGTAGGAGATCTTAACAGAACTTGATGAACGTGAGAGATTTAAACATAACCTAACAGAACGTGACAGAACGTGAGAGCATATCGTGGTGATCGTAAGAGAACTTGAGGGAACGTGATGAAAATCGTGGCAGACCTTGACCAGAATCGTGTTGGCTTCGTAACAAAACGTTACAGATCGTAACAAAACGTACTCGGAGAGTAGGAAAGCGTATGAAAGCGTAGAAAAAGAAAAAGTAAACAATTAATTGTGGAGCTCCACGCTTTTTTTGAATCGTGCAGATCGTGGCCATCGTGGCCCCAGTGTAAACCCAGCATAACGATTGCAGTAAGATTACACAACGATCATAACGATTTCATAACGATTTATCACGATCTAGCACGATTAATCACGATTTCACAACGAAGTATAAATAGGGTCAGAACTTTTATATTTCATTAATTTGTAGCAATCGTTGGGCCAATCGTTAACCAATCGCTGTACATCCGTGTATAATCGTGGTCATACGTTGTGAATCCTTAGTAACATCGTGGTCAATCGCTGTGTATACGTGATTATCCGTGGGTAATCGTTACGCATACCTAGTAAATACTTTGTATACTCTTATAGCAATCGTTGTATAATCGGGGTCATACGTTGTGGAACCTTAGTGGAGTCTTTGTGTAATCGTGTAGAAGTGAAAGTTCCACGGATGTACACGTATGGCAACGGATGAAATTAATTTTTTTAATCGTGGTCATACGTGAACAATCGTAACGCCAGATCGTGATAGTGTGACTGTAGCATAAGGTTCCACTGACATTATGGGATGAGTGTGTTGTACTTGATTCTGGTCCAGGGTTTAGTTCAATGTCACCACAAGCAGATAACACACAGTTGAATGTAGATGTACAATTAGGGTAGTACCTGACTGGGACATGCCCAAACCTTGTGGTCCATCCAGCTCTCGATTTCCCTTGGAGTTTCCCTTGGAGATTAAATCAGCAAAGTTGTACATGTACTTGTATAGTACTGTGGCATACCATACCATAAGTGAAGTGCAGGTGTGGACAAAGGGATTGACTTGGAACACAGCTGGCATCATCCTGGTTGTGGAATCGGTCAAGTGTGTCGCATTCTTGAAGGGTTGCTTGTTGATAAAGCTGGAAATCAGGCTCAAAATTATCATGAAATTCACAGATAAAGACTGCATTTCCGAAGGAAAATGATCTAGAGTAGTCAGTGTGGAATGCTCTTTCAGCTAGTACAAAATTCAGAGTACTTACATGTATGTAGCTGAAACCAGGTACAATGAATAGAAATATCAGAGCAAGTTGTAGAGTGTGCACACTGGTCGCCATTTTACTACCATTTTACATGCTAAAGGAAGACGAAATGAAGAGTAAATTCAATATTAAAATCAGTAACATGTTTGGTCAACTACATATTGAGGAGTGTGTACAGCAGCCTGAGGATGAGGGAAATGCAGAAGAAGGTGGAAACAAAATGGGAAGGATTAAAGGATGGTATACAGTCGACACTAAAGAGATTGTTACCAAAAAGAAGCAAAAGGAAGGTACCAGAATGGATGACCAGTGAAATACTTGAAATAATGGAAGAAAGAAGGCCTTACCAGAAAAGTGACAAAGTCAAATATAAACAAATTCACAAGAGGATTACAGCTGCATGCAAGGAGGCCAAAGAGACATGGCTTGGAAAGCAATGTGAGGAAGTAGGAAATTTGGAAAAGCATCATGAAATGAAGGAAATGCATAGAAAGGTAAAGGAAGTGGCGGGGAAGAAAAAGAGAGAAGAGAGTGGATACATAAAGGACAAGGAGGGAAACATTCTGTTTGATAAAGAGGACATAGAAAAGAGATTTGAATGTTTGAACATGATCAGCAGTTGTATGATGATGACAGAGGAGGTAGTCCGGTCTTCAATAAAGATGAAGGCCTGGATATTATGGAAGAAGAAGTCTCAAAGGCAATTAATACAATGAGAAATGGAAAAGCGTCAGGACCGGATAAGACACCTGTTGAAGCACTGAAGGCTTTGGATGATAGTAATACAGAAGATCTTACACACCTATGCACACAATGTAGGATTATCAGTCTAATTTTGCAAAAAATATTTGGAATATCATGTTATTATTTAAAACAAATACATGTGAAAGCGAGGGGAAAGGTAAACAGTGAGATATTAAAATTAAAACAAAATAAAAAAAAGTCTTTAAAAATGCTTAGAGTATTGACTGAGTACAAAATTGAACATTTATGAAAAGAGATTATACTCAAAATAAAATGCGTCAATAAATAACACGACCATTTTCAGGAAGTCTAAATATATTTCTTTTAAAAAAAATGGATCCTGGTGAGACTCACCACCGTAACTTCCTTCGACGAAGACGAATTGTCATCTGATTTGCTAACCTCATAGAAAGCAATCAAATGTGTGCACAAATTACCTGGTTCATATTGCCTCAGATATCAAGCATAAACGCCTGGTAGACTGCAGCAGCCTGGTAGCCTGCAGCAAGTGGACTGACTGAATTTTGATTTATAGTCAGCACCGGCATCAAACCATGACGTCATTGCTTGCTTGTATAAATAATTTAAATACCGCTATTAATGGTTGCGATTGAATGATTTAATATGGACCGTTGTTTAGAGATGTACATTCATGGAATAATGTAACCAGCAGTCCGTATTTATAATTCGTTTCGTGTGCAGGGATACATCCTGTGTTCAAGTGACTTTTTCTGGATAAATCAGTATAAACAGTCAAGTAAATGTTTTGAGTCACTTTGATCATTGAGCGTCACCCAGAGATAATTACCGTCAATTATTAATAGCACACCGTAGCCTTCCTTTATTTATTTATACTTTTTTTCACTAAGAAATGTTACTTGACATGCACTTTAAGACACACCTCTCTATTTTACGCTATTGAGTGCCCGACGTGTATTGTATTAGCAGTTAAACCGCTTGAATATATCCATTAGAAAGATACAAACATTATTGGTAGTTTTCTTATTATGTTTAAAGGGATAATATCATCACGATCAATAGAGCATGGAATCGGAGTGCTAGTTTTAGATTAAGTGACTGAAAATAATACCCCACATAATAAGTCACATTACCGTTGCTGCTGAATAAATGAGCCAGCAGTTGTTATTGCTCCGATCGTGACGATATTGTCCCTGTATTTGTACACATCACTCATTTTCTTGGGCGATAGACATAGAGCGCGCAAGTTTACAAACGAGAGTTCACGAAAATACAGAATGAGTCCAGACACCTTGTATAAATGATTAACTTCACTATGGGCGAATTCCAATATCCCCATCAATATATAACCGCACCTTTTGTCCAAAGGGAAATTAAATATGTATCGCTATTGTTTTTCGGTAATTTAACGGCAACTTTATCTATTTTAACATCGGAACATTGCTATTTTACTAAATGATATGAATACTCAAAATAGTCGTGAGAAACATGGTTCTGCTTAATATGTACCGGGATGAATTAATGGTGGGTCCTGCCATAATTTAATTTTGGCACTTTTTACTGTTACACCAAGCTTCTGACAAATAGTTTAGTTTGTAAATTTTATAAATGTTCCAATTAAAACAACAATTTCTAGAAATTATAGAAATTGCCTGTAAATACGTTGAACAATATTGCAAATAATTATGGTCTCGTAATTGTTCACGATTTGGCCAATGATTTAAAAAAATTCAAATAATTACATAATCTCTTCAAAATTTTCAACGTAAAATGTATTTATTTAAACTGTTCATGCAATATTTCAAACTCCAACAATGTGTGCTCGACAGCTCGACTAAAGGGATTTTTTTATGAAAGGTTGCCAAAACACAAGGATCTTAAATGCCACTCAAAGTGCAGACTATAGAACTCAAGGAAGGGGGAAATTTAAAAAAATAAATAAAATAAAAATACTCTCAAAAGTTGAAATTTGCTGTCACTTGGAGGAATAAGGATGTTGTGAGGTGCAGGGGCATGAGACCCAAACATTTGAAAACTTACTGCATTGTGTCATATCTTAAAATGAAATAGGAAGAAGATATTTAGATGTGCTTGCATCTTGTTTTTTCAGTGGGAGAGGCCACAATATTAAAAAAGTGGTAGGCACAATACCAATAACGAGATACCTGTCTTCAAAATTGAAAGTCTGGTAAATTTCCCCTAAGGAATGTATAAATATTTCGACAACGGCTCAACATATTTTCAAAGTTCAAAGAGTAAAATACAGAATTACATATCCTGCATCTTTGGTGTTGATTTCGTTTACATCCGTTGAATAATTCGAGATTTGTGGGCGGTGGATTAAAAATAGGAGCCATATTCAAAGTTGCAGTAAACTGCATTGTGTGGGAAATGTCATTCGTGTCTACGTTAATGGCAACACTTTGAGATGTGCGTTACAGCTTTACTTGCATTCACAATAACCTGATGTTCGGGGAATCAATTTACTAGCTTTCACAGAATGTTTTTTACAGCTTAAAACACCAGGTATATAAGGTAAACTAAATAAAAATGTCAATCTAACAAAAAAAATGACATTAAGATGCAACCAGTTTCTTCAGTTATGTTTCAAGTCAACAATAACACAAGTTCAGAATTTTGTGCTTCCTTCATTGGTGCCAATGACAGCCAGACAGCGATGTATCCATGATTCAAAGACAGTTGATCATGTTCAGAAAGTTCCAGCAAAGGGCTTTAGCATGTTGCCCTATATGTCATTTATCCATTAACAGAGATATTACTAGTACATTCTTTGCCATGTCTTTTCTATTGATTGTTTCCACTTTAATGTTATTTTTCCACACAATACAGTTTATTGCAACTTTTGATACAGCCTCCAACTTTAATCTACCTCTCATTAATCACAAACTAATCAACGGATTTAAACGAAATCAGTAAACATGTTGGAAAACATGCAACCTGCTATGCTACTTTTGAATTTTAAAATACCTCTTACCTTTCTCGAGATATTTAAACAGTCGCTAGGGGGAACTCAGAAGTTGTGATGGGTGTATAACCCTGTTATTGTTCTTGAATACTTCAGAGTTTGAAACATTTTATAGTTTCCTTTTGGTAGTTGTTATTTAGAATACGTTTAGTCATTGAAAACAAATTGCAAAATGTTAACCCTTTTTATGCAATAGCACGTTGACGTTCTTGGAAGTGACTGCTTCTTGATATCTTCCTTTGGCCCTTGAAAGTTTCTGTGAACTCACAACTTCTTTTCTACAACTGACATGATAAGTTGCATCGTCACGTATCAGCGTATCCTCTGTGGCATTTTCCAACCGTTTACTTGCTTCCTTGAAGACAATTTCACCGTATTTTTCTCGGTCTGTCACATATTGAAAAATATTCTTCAAAGTTCCTTTATTAGGTTTCTTCACAAGCCGCTCACTAGATACTTTCTGACATACATGTATTATACACATACTGTGGTCGTTTCTCAGGAGGACTCTCCATGGTTGTACCTTGGAATAACGGTTTACTTGGGCGTGCCTTCTCTTTCTTAATTGTTCAATAGTCTGGAGATACCTGAAAGAAATCATAAAGATTGAAATTACATTTTAGGTATTGCATTTGACTGAGTCATAGACAGTTACAACATTAGAAACATGAGATGGTTTTGTAGCGATCGAACGGTAAGGGCTATTCAGATTTGTTAATTGTTGTGTGGAAAGACCAATTCACTAATAATTATATAATAGTAACAGTGCAAATTACATACCATTGTCAACTTTTGGGGGCATGCCAGGGCACAGTATTTTCAGGCACAGTACCCTTATAGACCTACAATAAGCAGAACAATCCACAAGTACCAGCTGTTCAATTGATAAACAAAAACAGGAATTTGTATGACCAGAGCAAACGCCTTCACACACGGTATCATTTTTTGGTTCAACCAATGATCGCCCACACCTGAATAAGTTCATTTGGGTTACAATTTTAGCTAATGAGTGTTTGTTATACTTACGTCATGACTTCATAGATCATTTTTATAGCTTGGTCTGAAACACGAATGATGGTTCAACTTGTAAATAAGATTGAAAACAAATATTCCATTAGTATATAAGAGTTGAAATATACAAATAGTGCAAAAACCATAGAAAATACAGTGTTTTATATAGGGATTATGACGTCATACTTCATTTGCATAAAAACACCCTAAAACTCGCTGAAAAAATTGGTGCCCTATTTCATTTGTTTTCTAACATCCTAACCTACAATTTCCAGCCAAGAAAACAATGTTCACGAAATGCCCACAGGAAGACAAAATAATGCTCCAATACTAAACACTACAAATCAGGAAATCTAACTTTAACATTGAAAGTCTGTTTAAATTTGTGTCTAAAATGAAAACTGGATGAAGATAACACATTTTCCGGTGTGGACCCTTCTTTTAATCTGCTTATTTTATGGGCAAGACAATATTATAATCAAAATACAAAAGGTGAAATGTTTTCAGATGTAGACCCATGTAATACATGTGTTGCCTCTTATAGGGGCAGGGACACATTGTTAGAAGAGTTAGAAGAGTGTAGGTATTGGCTCAGTACCATAACGTTTATTGGCGGTGATGCACGACCCTACTGTTAAAACAAATTTAAACACAAGATGGGTCTGCATCTAGGTATACAACACTTGCCTATAACTGCCAGGGTAAGATTGGTCTTTGGTCTGTTGTCCTTTGGTCTTTCAACAACAAGCCCCGCTCATGAAACAGTCAGAATCAAAGATCAATCTCCATCTAATGTATTCCATTATCTTCTTCAGACATAACATGGTGTAAAGTCCTCATGACGTCAGAATACTCGTTTTGTGTCTTATACTCCAACATTTCAAAAATCTAGCCCCCTCCCAAAATAGGCGAGATCCAAGTTATTGTTACCATAAAGTGCACAATTTATCCCCATTGGATCCTTGGCATATGGTACTCATTTTTGATGTTATCCATTCAAAGATTTTATACAAGCAATTCAAAATTGAATATATTTGCATATTACTGACTCCAATGTACATTGAACTTCCAGTCAATCGATTGTACACTTTACTGTGTATGGCAGACTAGATTATTCTTGGCTAGATTAATTAGTGTTTGGTGTTTGTGAAGTTATGACCGAGATTTTCACTTTTTATTTGGCGACCGGCATGTCTAAATGATGTCTACAAGCTGACATTAAGGTCTACTACCGGACTCCAAACAAGTTGGAAACGAAGTTACACACCCACAAGGACAGACATGATCCCAGCCGTCAAGCTGGGGTTTACCGAATTCCTTGCACTTGTGGTAAAGTGTACATTGGCGAGACCGGCAGAGACCTTACGACCAGGCTCAATAACACAAGGCCTACGGCCGCAGAGGGGAATGTGACAAATCTGCGATCATCAAACACTCCACCGATTTAGACCACATCATTGACTGGCAGAATGCAAAGATCATAGCCCCGGAGAAGAACTGGTACACCCGTCGTATCATAGAGGCTATTGAGATTCATAAACATGACACTGTCCCCCAGGACATCGGCTTTTTCATCAGCAACATTTGGCATTCAATCCTACCATCCACCAACACTCACACCCTATAGTCAACTGACACGCCTCAGCGAGCAGGCAACTCATACACAGCAGGAAACACACACAACAATAACAATGCCACGGTGGCAACCAATCACAACACATCACAGAACAGTGGCACCAATCGGAACACTTCCCATTCTACACAGAATCCCAGCAAATACTACTTAAGGAGTTGCATCGGCAAACCTCTTCATTCTCCTGACGAAGATTAGAGCAGGCTAATCGAAACGTTGAGAATAACCCGTGAAGTCCCCATGGTTCTCCTTGAACCATATTAACCCGTGTGAAGTCCCCATGGTTCTCCCTGAACCATATTTCTCACTTAGCGACAGTAGAGAAAAACGAGTTGCCCAAAATTGGTTCTCGCTTGAACCTTTCTCACTTAACGAAGATTGAGATACGAGCTGTGCGATAAGGTTCTTTTCAGAACCTGTACCTCAGCTTCACGTTAGTTGAGATAAACACATAGTGTTACCGCAAATCGAAACGATATTGATGTCTACAAAGTTAGACCCAGGTGGGAAAAATGAATATGATTGCTGAAAATGCTCATTGGTTACAACAATCATATGCAAAAACCAGATTTAATATAGGAAACCCTTCGATATGTTTTCAATAATGTTCTTCATACTATCATGTATTTAGGCCTGTATATATGTATTTTCTTTACCGAAAAAGAATTCATACAAACCGTGTATGTTAATAATTGTCTACATGAAATGCATGGGATTTGAAAGTTGGTTTAGTCCCCTAGACATTGTATAGTATCATACCTCCGCCATGTTTTAATCTGACCATTTGACAAGTTTATTAGCTCATTACATCTTTACTGCGGTCACTACTGCCGTGATTGCAACAACCATTTACATAATTCCTATGCTGGTAGCCACCGTTGCTGCCGCGCCATTGCGCCCATTGTTGTCAGTGAAAACAAAACACGCAAGACTCTGTCCAGTCTAGGTGAAAAATCGGCCCCACCCCACCAACAAAAATACAATAAAAAGGGGGCGGGGAGAAACGAGGAAGAACATTTTTAACAATTCGTTATATGTAGCAGGGTCAGGACGAGAAGGAGGCTCAATGAAAATAGTATCTTGGCAATAATATCAGTATCATAGTAATGTCAATAATATCATCAGTATTCTCATAGCAATGTAATTCCCAGAAAACGTGGCAATCATGTCTCAAAATACACCGCATACATAATTATCAACATCCAACGCTGTATGTGACTGGCTCTGGCAAAACCCTAAATTTGGACCCAATTTTCAAAAGTGACCTCCTAAATTTATCGTGAAAATTAACAATATTCCCAACAACGTTTCAGGATTTTTCTTTTTCCATGAAAATTTTGAGAAAATGCTCTATATTGTGACATGAAGACTGGTCCCTCAAACTGGTCCCTGGGATCAGTTTTTGACGTTCAAGTTTTGTGTTTTGTCAGAGCGGGTCACATATGCTTCGTACTAAGCGGTACGCACTCGACCCATTTTAAAAAGCGACGGACACACATGTTCTATATTGTGACATGAAGACTGGTCCCTCAAATTGGTCCCTGGGTTCGGTTTTTGACCTTTTTATGGTCAAGTTTTGTGTTTTGTCAGAGCGGGTCACATATGCTTCGTACTAAGCGGTACGCACTCGACCCATTTTAAAAAAGCGACGGACACACATGAATCTTGCAAAAGATCATGATTTTCATACACGATTTTTTCCCGAAACGTGCCGAGCTCCCACGGAAACATTTGACATGCAGGTAGCTACTTGCAGCAGAATTTGTTACAGGCAATTCAAGTCAATGACATTAAAATGCAATACAAATGAGCACGTACAATCAGTTTCATATTATTTACGTACAACCTAACTCACACAAACATCAACTAGTATGGAGTGTATTTTCTCAATCATGACCTGATATTGGTCTTTAGTCATTATTCGCTTGATCGTTTTTACGATGTTGATAATGGATTTGACCTCTGATGGGATTTTCTTGATTGTATAATTTCTGGTTTTAACAGGCACAAACTCAGGCATTTATCATGTTGAAAAACAGCAGCAAAAAGACAAATTTTGTTTCATTGGAAAGAAAATCCAACATACACAAAATCGGTGCGGTAACGTGTTCTCCTCCTCCCAACAGGGAAATACAGGTATACGCGGCGAACAAATTTCCCATATACAAAGTATGGTGGATAAGAGAGGCCTCACAAATCGGGCAAACGTTCATACCCCTATGTGAAAAAGTCGTTTGAAACACAGCACGGCAGAATTCCAATCGATCCAGCAATTTTGGCTGCAATTGGACATGGTTTCATAAAAATAAAAAAAATTAAATGCCGACGTGCGGGTCTGAGGCGACGAGCGTGGAGACATAAACATAAACTGTTGGCCTTAAACACATTTCTCAACCTAATCGTGAAAGTATGGTTTTTAAGGATTGTCGATCACGTTTTCCTTTGTAAGAGGAAATTATCAATGTTCAGATGAAATACCCATACAATTGTAAACATTGTCCGTAAAATTACACCAAAAACAAGGACTTAACATATGAATTTAATAACAGGGTTTGTATCCAAGAGCTGTGTAGGCACTATCTCAATACATTTTCTGTTCAGGTAGTTTTATATTTTTAATTCAGCATTTATATTTTTGTAACATGGTTTGGAGTCTTAATCAGTTTAATTTACATTGCTTTGTGTTTTTGGTATGGGGCAGGTCAAGGCTGATTACATTGGATTGGGAATGGTATTTTATGTGTGGTAGGGTGTAGGTGGGTTGGGGTGTTATTGTCTGGTAACCTTGGATTGTGAGGGGCATTTATAGGTGGGGTGGGGTGTAGGTGGGTTGCGGTGTTATTGTCTGGTAACCTTGGATTGTAAAGGAGATTGTTATGTGTGGTGGGGTGTAGGCTATATTCGATTGTGACATGTCACTTAATGATCATATTTCTTCAATTTCTAAATGTTCCTCATTTCATCTGCGCAACATCGGCCTCATCAGAAAATACATCTCAAGAGGCTACAAAACAACTTGTACATGCGTATGTCACCTCCCGCCTGGACATGGGCAATTCACTTTTATATGGTCTACCAGATACACAAATTTATCGTCTGTACGGTCTTCAAAACATAGCTGCTAGAATTGTAACCCGGACTAAACCAAGAGAACACATTACACCAATATTGCGAGATCTTCATTGGCTCCCGATTAATAAAGAGTAAGCGCCATGGCACGTCGCAGGGTTTTAATTAAGGACAGGATTGTTTTCAAAATCTTAATGTATGTTTACCGCTCTTCCATTGATATGTCACCATCATATTTATCAGAATTACTTCAACCGTATCACTCAAATCGTGATTTCATGAGATCACATCATAAACTTCTTCTGAGTAAGAAATTGACAAAGAGATCCGGGGAAAACGTTCTTTTGCTGCTGCTGCTCCTTCTTTGCGGAATGATTTACCTGAGCATGTCAAACAATCTCCATCTCTTGCTTCATTTAAAACTGCTCTCAAAACTCATTTCATGAAAATTAATGTATAATTAACTTATGTTTAACTATTGACTTTTATGATGATGTATTTATACCTTTTGTTTTTGTTTAATGTCAAGAGCATCGCTTCGGTGTTTACATTTTTTGCAAATCAGCCTTGTTTGCATGGTTGTGTATGCAGGGTTTTTCCTTGTCAGAATATCGTCTTTGCCTAGCATATGCTGACCAGGGCCAGTCAGCCTTTTTACAATCATTGTTCCTTGTAATTTTATATTGCATTGTTCTTACCATGTATTTTGTTTTATTGTTTACACTGATGTGTCACTGCGCCATGAGCGTCTCTTTTCACAGATACTGGCGCATTACAAATGTTCATTATAATTATTATTATTAGGTGGGTGTAGGTGGGTGTAGGTGGGTGTAGGTGGGTGTAGGTGGGTGTAGGTGGGTTGGGGTATTATTGTTTGGTAGCCTTCTATTGTGAAAGGGTTTTTATTGGTGCGGTGGGGCGTAGGTGGGTTGGGACGTCAGTGTCTAGTAACCTTGGATTGTGGGGGTATTGTTATGTGTTGGTGTGGGGCGTAGGTAGGTTGGGGCGTAAGTGTCTGGTAACCTTGGATTGTGAAGGGGTGTTAAATGTGTGGGGTGGGTGTAGGTGGGTTTGGATGTTAGTGTCTGGTAACCTTAGATTGTGAGGGGGATTTTTATATGTGGGGTTGGGCGTAGGTCGGTTGCGGTGTTAGTATCTTGGATTGTGATGGGATTGTTATGGGTGGGTGGGGCGTCGGTGGGTTGGGGTGTAGGTGGGGTGGGGTGTAGGTGGGTTAGGGCGTTGGTGTCTGGTAACCTTGGATTGTGAGGGGATTTTTATGTGTGCGGTGGGGTGTAGGTGGGGTGGGGTGTAGGTGGGTTTGGGGCGTAGGTGGGTTGGGGTGTTAGTGTCTGGTAACCTTGGATTGTGAGGGGGATTGTTATGGGTGAGTGGGGCGTAGGTGAGTTGGGATGTTAGTGTCTGGTAACCTTGGATTGTGAGGGGGATTGTTATGGGTGGGTGGGGCGTAGGTGGGTTGGGGTGTTAGTGTCTGGTAACCTTGGATTATGAGGGGATTTTTATGTGTGGGGTGGGGTGTAGGTGGGGTGGAGTGTAGGTGGGGTGGGGTGTAGGTGGGGTGGGTGGCAGGTGGGTTGGGGCGTTAGTGTCTGCGGGGGATTGTTATGGGTGGGTGGGGCCAGCGGCGTAGCCAGGACTTTTTCAGTGGAGGGGCACAGGGGGGGGCATTGCTTTTCAGTGGGGCGGGGGGGGGGCCCAGGGGTTATGGGTTTTTCCCTTTTCTTTTTCTTGTCTGTTTTTTGGGGCACTATGAGGATTTTTCATGGGGGGCACCTGGGGTGGGCACTGGAAATTTGTGGGGGCACGTCCCCCCAGGCCCCCCCGTGGCTACGCCGCTGGGGGGGGGCGTAGGTGGGTTGGGGTGTTAGTGTCTGGTAACCTTGGATTGTGAGGGGGATTGTTATGGGTGGGTGGGGCGTAGGTGGGTTGGGGTGTTAGTGTCTGGTAACCTTGGATTGTGAGGGGGATTTTTATGTGTGGGGTGGGCTGGGGGCCTAAGTCGGTTGGGGTGTTATTGTCTGGTAACCTTGGCTTGTGAGGGGGATATTTATGTGTGGGGTGGGGCATAGGTCGGTTGGGGTGTTAGTGTCTGGTAACCTTGGAGTGTGAGGGGGATTGTTATGTGTGGGGTGGGGGCCTAGAGGGGGTGTTGGAGGGATTTTTATTGGTGGGGTGGGGTGTAGGTGGGTTGGGGCCTTGGTGTCTGCTAACCTTGGATTGTGAGGGGATTTTTATGTGTGGGGTGGGGTGTAGGTGGGGTGGGGTGTAGGTGGGTTGGGGCGTAGGTGGGTTGGGGTGTTAGTGTCTGGTAACCTTGGATTGTGAGGGGGATTGTTATGGGTGGGTGGGGCGTAGGTGGGTTGGGGTGTTAGTGTCTGGTAACCTTGGATTGTGAGGGGATTTTTATGTGTGGGGTGGGGTGTAGGTGGGGTGGGGTGTAGGTGGGGTGGGGTGTAGGTGGGGTGGGGTGTAGGTGGGGTGGGGTGTAGGTGGGTTGGGGCGTTGGTGTCTTTGGGGGATTGTTATGGGTGGGTGGGGCCAGCGGCGTAGCCAGGACTTTTTCTGTGGGGGGGGGGCACAGAGGGAAATTGCTTTTCAGTGGGGGGCCCAGGGGTATGGGTTTTTCCCTTTTCTTTTTATTTTCTGTTTTTTGGGGCACTATGAGGATTTTTCGTGGAGGGCACCTGGGGGCACTGGAAATTTGTGGGGGGCACGTCCCCCAGCTGGTCCCCCGGTGGCTACGCCGCGGGGTGGGGCAGGTGGGTTGGGGTGTTAGTGTCTGCAACCTTGGATTGTGAGGGGAATTGTTATGTGTGGGGTGGGGCGAAGGTGGGTTGGGGTGTTAGTGTCTGCTAACCTTTGATTGTGAGGGGGATTTTTATGTGTGGGGTGGGGCCTAGGTCGGTTGGAGTGATAGAGTCTGGTAACCTTGGATTGTGAGGGGATTTTTATGTGTGGGGTGGGGTGGGGTGTAGGTGGGTTGGGGCGTTGGTGTCTGCTAACCTTGGGTTGTGAGGGGGGTTTTATGTGAGCGGGATTTTTATGTGAGCGGGTTTTTATGTGTGGGGTGGGGCGTAGGTGGGGTGGGGCATAGGTGGGATGGGGCGTAGGTGGGCTGGGGCGTAGGTGGGTTGGGGAGTAGGTGGGTTGGGGTGAAGGTGGGCTGGGGCGTAGGTGGGTTGGGGTGTTATTGTCTGATAAGCTTGGATTGTGAGGGGATTTTTATGGGTGGGTGGGGTGTAGGTGGGTTGGGGCATTATTGTCTGCTAACCTTGGATTGTGAGGGGGTTGTTAAATGTGTGGGGTGGGGCGTAGGTCGGTTAGGGTGTTAGTGTCTGGTAACCTTGGATTTTGAGGGCGTTTTTATGCGTGGGGTGGAGTATTAGGACTACGGTGCATACAAAATCATGATGTTAAGGATGAGGCCAAAAGGGTCTCTGCGCGCGTCGCCTCAGTCTCACGCGTTGGCATTTTAATTGTTTTCCCTTCTTACTTTTTGCTATGAAACGATGTCCAATTGCAGCCAAAATTTGCAGAATCCTGTCGCGCTGTGTTTTAAACGACTTTTTCACACAGGGTATTGCATGGTTTGTGTGGCATTTCTTAGTCACCATACAGTACTTTGTGTCTGAAAAATTTGGTCAAGTTCTAATAACAGTATAGCAAAACTCTTTTGCCTTAAATATAGAACAGTAAGAACAAGGCAAATATGGAACATAATTATGGTATATCGTTTCGGTTTGCGGTAACACCATGTGTTTATCTCAACTATCGCGCAGCTGAGGTACACAGGTTCTGAAAAGAACCTTTTCGCACAACTCGTATCTCACCCTATTAAGTGAGAAATGTTCAAGGCAACTCGTTTTTCTCTACTGTCGCTAAGTGAGAATAACCAGTGAAGTCTCCATGGTTTTCCCTGAACCATATTACTCACTTAGCGACAGTAGAGAAAAACAAGTTGCCCGACATTGGTTCTCCCTTGAACCTTTCTCGCTTATTTCACAAATTTGTTGGTTTCACTGTTTCTTCGTCCCTCTCCTTTTTTATCGGTTTCCGCACTTCTCTTCTTTTACTCCGTTTCTTTGAAATATTGTGTTGTTTTATATTCTAAGTTACCTGGTTTGAGTTCACGGTAGTCGGGGCACATATGTGTTTCTTTGGACAAGAACCAGATCCCAACAAGTCTAATAAACTTCGCTGGGTGATGCCAGCTAACCACAAACACCGATGTGAATGTACCAGGATCAAGCCTGGTGGTCTTAATACTTATACACCAGAGAGAGACTTTAAACCGTTCTACACTGATCATCCACTGTTTACCGACTGTCAAGCAGAGATTTACATATATTTCAACTGTACAGGTGAGTATTGTTAGATTCATTTTAAATAATCTAGTGGCCTAGAACTGTTAAACAGGTTGATATATTAACTGACGAGTACCTGTCGAAAATATTGCGTAATCGTACGTTCTGATAGTAGTTTCTGGCAAGATGGTTTCCACCAATTGATTATAGGATGTATGACATTAAATTGCAAATGACTTGCTTTAAAGTATATCCCATATAAAAACATTTTCTTTCTTGAAACTTCAACAATAATAGCATCTACTCCACAGACATCTAAATAATTAAAACATTTGCTTATCTAAATTATCGTTTGGAAATACGACGATAGTTTCCGTTCCAAAGAGGAAAACAAATATTTAAGAAGCTTTCAACAAGCGTATAACTCTGCCCAATTCCAACGTTTTCACCAAACAAATCACTATTGTTTGTCCAATACGACGTAGAGGGAAGGTACAATACTGTCTTGAAATCAAGAAATACATTTAACAAACAACCTGTGAATATTTCATCTTACTGACGTGTTGTGAACGAGAATGAATGTATTTAAATATATTAAGATTTTTCATATTTATACTGGAAATGATTTACAGCACCTCGGATTAAAATTATTTATAGTGACGATTGATGCAATCCTAAGCATTACACCAAGTATAGTTTCCCATTATAAAATGATGTTATTTTTGACGTACCAATCTATACTTTACAATGAAATCTCCAAAAGGTAATTTATTTGAATGATGTTAACAGATCATAAAACTTAGTAAACATATTTATATTTCCCCAGATTGCGAAACAAACTGTATTAATAAAGGTCGGATGGATGACAAAACCTGTCGGTGTGAATGCAAACAAAACTGGAGTGGTAAAACTTGTTCAGGTGAGTCAAACATTGGGTGTGTTGATCAATGTACCCCAAAATAAACGGATTTATATTGCACTAGAATATTGTCTTAAACATGTTTCATTGAGTGAGCTTGGTTACACTGAAGAAAACAGCGCACTTAAGTTGAGCTTCTTTTTGAATGTGTCAAAGTATGCCAATACAATTGAAAAGAATGTCAACAAAGAAAATGTTACACTCCTAAATTAATTTGTGCGCTGTGTGCACTGTTTTATAAGAATGGTGACCGCAGTGTGACGCAACACCCCTAGGGAGGGATTGTCGCGCGGACGGCCTCTGACCGGAAAAGTCCCCGAGCGGTTAGGAACGTATCCGTTGGGATAGCAGTTTACCGTCCCAATGAATGAATACAATAATTGCTCAGAGATCACCCCCATGAAAAAGGACACTAGGATGCAAGTTGTTGTGTATTTATATAACAAATAATACTGGTTTATTCGCAAACAATAAGGCACCTCACCTGGAGGTGACCAAATCCTTAAATCACAAGAAAAACAATCATCAATACAGGAAATCCTTATAACTACATTAAAATCTATGGCACCTCGATGAGGGGTCACTGGCACACCACTAATGCACCTCACGGTAGAGGGGAACTTAACACCACATATGGCACCTCTCACCTGAGGGGTCACCACAAGTACACAATTATAATCTCTATATCTTTAAGCTAAGTGCTAGTCCAGATGCATCAATATAAGGGGCTTTACTGGAGGTGCACAGCAACAGACACCACACAGGCCGATGAAATTACAAAGGAGGGGCAGCTACCCCACACCGACTCCTGCAACCCAATACACATACGATGGGGCACCTCAGCTCGAGGAACACCTACTCGTATATTCCCCAAGTCTGAATTAATGATTTATGCAACACATGCAATCCTTAAAGTCCCTCTGGTAATTACAACACATGCAATTACAGCTCGACTAGAGAACCGATACACAAGCCCCAGTGAGGTGACACCTAGCCCCTCACGACACCTCAAAAACACGTGTAACGGATGCACGGCACACAGAAATTCCTCGACAGTAAGCCACCTTACAAAGTATTAAGTACAACACATGCACAATATACAATGCTCCTGGACTTACCACTTATATAGCACAACACCCTCGGGCTTATGACTTGAACGTACGGATCTCTTTTACGACTCTTTACGACTGTGCAAGTTAACTCTATTATCACGACTACTCTCTACAAGTTCACGGCAACAACTGACCCCAAATCTACATACAATGCAATGCGCTCTGCGCTCCAAAACTGGTGTTCGCTGGCTGCGTGCTGCGGCATCGCCTAATCGCGCACGGAACCAGCGAATCCCTCACCAAGGATATACTATTATATAAAAGGGTAGAAAATACAAACTGCTGTTGCGTCACAATAATGCGACATGTCAGATATGCATTGCAAACACTGGGGTGATACAAACTACATCAGTGGTGTTCATTAGGCCGCTTCCCAAATATGAACACCATAGAAGAACAAAGTTAACATCACTGTGCACAAACATGTTTCCATTAACATGTGGTAATAGTTGTAACGTTACAACTATCACCAAATGGTAAAAAAATTGGATAGCCGAACAATTCCAAAAATCACCCTGTTAATATAGGTTTTCTTGGTCAATTTCAGCAAATAAACAGCCAATTTAAAGACTGTGTCATTCTGTTTCGCCCAAAATTTAATGCTGCTCAAAATCCCCATTCAATTTCGTATTTGTGTGTGTGTGTGGGGGGGGGGGTGTCATTCATATTAAACAAAATAACCATCCAATTTAACAATCCACTCGAACATTATTCAATTTCGCAGGAGCTTTTCGCGGCGCGTATTTGGTCATTCAAATTCATTATTGGGCAGACATTTGTGAAATTTGTTCAACTTAATTGACACTTTGTTTAACTTCGTTTAACTTTAATTTCCTATAGGTTTTTAACCTTGCGGGGCACGACTGAGTGGAAAAACCTTCACACAAAAATGAATATTCATGATTGTTTTACCTTCCACATGATCCCAAGTCACCTCCAGTTAGATACTCCTTCATTGCCATTGGTTGAAAGACATATTAGGTTTGCACTAGGTTTGGAAAGTTCATTCACCCTTTATTTGACCTGGGAATGCTTGAAAATGCAAAAATACAGCTATAAAAACGGTTCACTAATGAATGGACAATAAAAACCAGGATAAAACATGATTGGCCCTATATACAGTGTACGAAAAACTCACATGAATAAAGAAAGCAAAATTAAGTTTAAATTAAAGTAAACATATGAAACGTATTCTGTTGTCTTTTTTGCATTTGTTTGTCGTATTTTATTTTAATTCTCATTTTGCGAAATTGATTGCCGTTATACGAAAATTAATGTAACATTTTAGTGAAAATCTCCAGTCGAACTAACTCTGCTAAATTGGATGAAGAATGTGCATTACTAAAAAAGAACGACGTATATGCTGATTTGAATATTATGCCACATGAATTCGCATAGCCTGAAAATAAAATTTAATTTAATGCTTGAATTGTCAATTCGAAACACAGTAACTGGAGAGGCAAAATCTCTTTAATATGAACGTATGAAAGTGAAATTGGCCGCTCATTTGCCGAAATTAACAGGGAAAACCTGTAAAGTTTCAGTTTCAGAAATGTGCCATCCAATTGAGATGATCCTCAGAAGTATGACTGCCTAATAATCAGAAGAAAATGTTATGTAATTTTAAGGTTAAATACTTATTTACTGACTTAACGAAGTTAAACCATGACAAAAACTTTAAACTAGCAATGAAATGGAATAACATGTTTTGTAAAGATACATTAGATAAAGGATTCGTATCCATTTTATTTGGGTACAAAATGCTTACAGACTAAAGTAAATACATTTGACTTGACGTTTCTGAATATTTATCTTTTCAGAGTGTGCACTGACCTGTGAGAATGGAGGTACACTGGATAATGGCACCTGTCAATGTGATTGTGATCCAAATCAAAACTGGAGTGGCAAAAACTGTGGTCGTAAGTAAAAACAGATTCTTGTGTAACTGTTCCCCGAAAATAAACCAACAATCTATGACACAAACAAAAATAAATATTTGAGTTTGACGCGTATATGTGCCAGCTGTTCGCCAGGTGTTCGCCACCTGTTCTATTTAGCTGGGGGTATCCCCCAATGAGCGACGTTCGATATCCACTACTTCGTTGACTCAAGATCACTGTAAAAGGGATCACTGTAAGATGTGCTCTAAGCAAATATCAAGATTTGACCTTTTACCATTTTTAGAGAGGTTATGTCATACGGAAACTAAACATAAATTTTATTATCACAACCCAAGGCAAAATGTTGTAAACAGTAATTTCAAGTGACAGAACTCGATTTCAGAAAGCCTGAGGTCCACTGAAGGAAAACAAATGGCCCTCTTACATTTACACGTGCAACAACGCACATATCTGTGGTGTAAATTAAACAACTTTTGGACAATGATTTTGTTTACTATTGGCATGACTTTGCAAGGGAGACATCAGAGAAGGCGATTTTTAAACATAAGAGGATCATATGTTTTCCTCCAGTAGACCAGATTGCATTATATCCTGTGAGAATGGAGGTGCACTGGATAATGGCATTTGTGTTTGATAAAAAATTCCCCGACGTGCCATTTGTTTTTAAAGAGTAAAATAAATAATTTGACTTGACATTTTAAATATTTATCTTTTCAGAGTGTGCACTGTCCTGTGATAATGAAGGCATATTGGATAAAAGCACCTGTCAGTGTGAATGTGATCAAAACTGGAGTGGAAAAAACTGTTCCCGTAAGTAAAATAGCAAACAAAATTGTGTTGTTGTCCCTCGAAAATAAAACAAACAATCGAACAAATAAGCAAACGAACGAACGAAAACTAATGTGAAAATATTTCAGGAGAAGGACATGCTTAAACTACAATAAATGTAGTCAGATATTGCTCTGAATGTAATCATCAAAATCATATAAAGATGTGCAGCCTAATACTTGACATGTGTAGGACTACTGTATTATACACATAATACAGATTGCCCATTATACACATTGCCCATTAACCAATGAGAATGGTAATTGATCATGTGACAAATACTAGAAACGCATGACCTGTTTCAATTAGTGAAACAAAATTATCAATAAACATTTATTTCGGAATTTATGAAGTTCTTATAAAACTTTAATGTAAGCTATGTAAAAATAACTGAACTTTAAGCTGGTGGTGAAATGGAATAACATTACGAAAACGAAACAGCGCAGCCGCCATGACACGCTGCAAGATACGTATCAATCTCCTTTGGCTCAAATTATTCAGATTGTTGGAAAATCCACAATAACCCCGCCCTATTAATAGTATTAATAGTATTAATAATATTTGGATAGTATACACCATTCCAAGAAGTTACTGCCGTGATTCATTTCAAATGTGTAACACATTTTTTTTCAAAAGAATTTCTCAAAAATGGCAGCATGTCAAACGGAATAATTTCTAAGTTTGTTTGGTACATCACTAAACTTCCCAGTAAGTTTTTATATAATAATTCAGTGATTTTGTAATCAGATGATTACCAAAGGTCTACAGTCCCTTTAAAAAAACTTCTACACTTCATTAAAGTAGGTCACTTGTATCGGCAAAGGAAATCATCATATATTGTTCAGAACATTAATCAATCATTTAAAACATCATGGGTATTGGAATATACGGCATTGGTATTTGAAATCATACAACTATCTGTGCAAGTTTCATCACATTTTTTTGTTAAGAAACGACGGAAATCTGTTGCATGCTCTTAATTTGTTACGGAACCTTTTTGGAATTCGACATAACAATTCTTATTTCTCTAAGAAATAAAATCAATTTTAGTACCACCCGTGCTTATGTTTTTCCTATGGTTTCCCTGCTCATGAGACCTGCACTGGTTATGTACAATTATGATATATGTATGTGTGCAAACAATTCACCTTGATTAAATGCGGGTGATTCAAATTATGAAAAGTCACATCGACATTGCATTACTGAATTACTAATATATTCATAAATACAATTCATCATTCATTTTAGAAATTGATCATGCATTTTAGAAAAGAATATAACAAATATTTTGTCGAATATTCCGCTGTTCAGAAATCCACAATAAAATTATGTTATTAAAGTATAAAGTATATTGATTGCAAAAAGATGTGAAGAAATCTCCAGAAATACAATAAACTAATCATGTCGTAAAAATTCCAAATAACTATTCAAAGTCAACTCGAGTGAACTATACGCACAAAATAACTAATATGTTAAAGGCAGCAACGATTTTGCTGAAAAGACGAGCTCAAAATAAAACGATTACAATAAGACATTGTCTTTATGGGAGGAGATACAGCCTAATACTTAACAAACAGCGTTGGCCGTAGACACTACAAAATGCATTACTAGATTATCTCATGATGTAAACTTTGTGATGAGACTTTGTGATTTACCGAACTAAATGATGTCAACCATACTTGTGATGAAATCGCATGCTGTCCTTGTAATCACACGGACCGACTTCTGACAAGCACCCCGTGAACAAAGATATCGACCAAATCGGAGACTACCGGTACCTATATAGGACTAGATTGCTCAGCTGGTAGAGCAATGTTACGGTAATCCATAGAATTGCTGTTGTCAAATGTCGTTCTTCACTCTATAAGTAAATGGTTGACACATTCAACATGTTTTCATCAATATCGGTTTTCGTACGTTCCCATAAAGGATCGTATACCACAGTCATCGGCAAAGACATGATAAGTAGTTTCCATAATGACATCTGATCAGAACAATAATTTGTGTCATAAGCTTTTTGAAAACGGTAAAGAAAAACACTAAAGGAGGCAAACTGGACAATATAAAAAAGTGGGCAAATTACTTCTGCGTGAATGTCATGGAGGCTGGAGCGGCGATTCATGCGCAGGTATGTACAAACTATGGGATATGCACTGCACAAACTGGGAGATTTAAAAGCTAACACCAGTGAGGTAGGAAGTTCGCTCCATATGAACAGCATGGAAGAATAACGTTGACATCACTGGTGTTATTTGAACATGGGACAATTAAATTATGTCACATTTACATTTCACATTGAAGCCAAAGTACACCCGTTGCTTTACAGAATTTTTGTCTAAAAGGAAACCCGAGAAATTATTCCTTCTGAAGTGCTTTCATTTTGGAGACCACTGGGGAAAAATGCATGCCAAAAATAGCCATTTTGTCAAACAATTCCCGTATTAATAAAATTCCCAATTTCAGAAACGTGCCAATCAAAAGATTTGAAACAATTAATAAGTGATTTCTTCACACAATTTATGATTCTCAAAGTATGATTGCATAAAAGTATGCCATTCGTAATGGCAAATGAAATAATCAACAGTTCTTTTCAAAACTAATTACTACTCAATTGAGAATTTCACATGGTGTCACCGCAAGAATCATGTTAAAGGGGAATCTACAATAGTTTTGGGAACTATTACAATATCTGTGGAAGTTTCATCACAAGTTGTTTATGACATGATGAAAATCTGTCACATGCTTATGTTGTAATGTTTTTAAAAATTGTGAAATTCGATTTAACAGTTTTCTACAATGAAAGCATTTCGTGGAACAAAATAATTTCAGTAAGTGTTTAGATAATTATTCGTTCATCTGATAATCTCAACTTACCAATATTGTTTTTTCCCTTGAAGACTCTATAAAATAATAAATCAAGCTCTTTGTATAATATAATAAAAAAGTGGGCAAATTACTTATCTCTTCAAATTACATATTGACATTTATTCAGAGACATCTGTTTGCAATAATATTAACAACTGTCATGTCCATAGCGCCTTTTACAGAGGGTAAATTGCGCTCATAATTGCTATCCATGTGTCAATTCAATGACAAATCCATAACATTGTAATTAGCCAAACTTTTACAGTTCGTCAGTGTTTAAGGGAACAATGCGCTTTGAGCTAAAATTGTTTTTGAATGTTTTCGTAGATGATAAACCTGTCAATGCAATTGAATAGAATCCCATCAATAATATGTGACCGGCTCCACAAAAATGGATATTATGGGACAAAATTTAAAAATTGAGTTACATTCATAGCTGAATTGGTTACATTATAAGCTTTAATTTGGTGTAGGTTTGAATCCTGTGGCATTTTGCATTCTGGAGATATACTGATTTTTGCATATTCATTATTGTACAAATTAACGGAAGTGCCTTCAGAGATACAACCCTTTAAACACAGCAAGTGGAAAAAGAAATGAGCTAAGAAGAAACTCTCTTGAATGCCCATAGCAACAGTTATGTTCCTTTTGACCTCCTTTAGGAATGCTTGTGCAATATAAATTTGAATTATCAAGCATCTTGAAGTATTTTTTCAAATATTTTTGCTAATTTGCATAATGCTTAAAATTTAAACTTTTGTTTTTTCATCTTTACTCATCAATAATAATATTTCTGTAAATAAATTATAAAAAGTATTGATATAATAGAAGCCAATAAACCAACAACAACAAAATCACGTTGTGAATTTATTTTTCACCCTCTCCACATAGAACAGCCCTTTACGGGTAACAGCATAGCGTCCCTTAATAGCCTTTTTCGCAGAGCGGGTCACATATTGTACAATACTGACTTTATTTCCCAGAGTGTGCGCTATCCTGTAAGAATGGTGTGCTCAATGAACAGACATGTAAGTGTAAATGTCGTGGAGGCTGGAGCGGCAATTTATGTGCAGGTACGTACAAACTATGGGATATGCACTGCACAAACTGGGAGATTTAAAAGCTAACACCAGTGATGTAGGCAGTTCGCTCCATATGAACACCATGGAAGAATAACGTTGACATCACTGGTGTTATTTGAACATGGGACAATTAAATTATGTCACATTTATATTTCACATTGAAGCCAAAGTACACCCGTTGCTTTACAGAATTTTTGTCTAAAAGGAAACCCGAGAAATTATTCCTTCTGAAGTGCTTTCATTTTGGAGACCACTGGGGAAAAATGCATGCCAAAAATAGCCATTTTGTCAAACAATTCCCGTATTAATAAAATTCCCAATTTCAGAAACGTGCCAATCAAAAGATTTGAAACAATTAATAATTGAGTTCTTCACACAATTTATGATTCTCAAAGTATGATTGCATAAAAGTATGCCATTCGTAATGGCAAATGAAATAATCAACAGTTCTTTTCAGAACTAATTACTACTCAATTGAGAATTTCACATGGTGTCACCGCAAGAATCATGTTAAAGGGGAATCTACAATAGTTTTGGGAACTATTACAATATCTGTGGAAGTTTCATCACAAGTTTTTTATGACATGATGAAAATCTGTCACATGCTTATGTTGTAATGTTTTTTAAAAATTGTGAAATTCGATTTAACAGTTTTCTACAATGAAAGCATTTCGTGGAACAAAATAATTTCAGTAAGTGTTTAGATAATTATTCGTTCATCTGATAATCTCAAATTACCAAAGTTTTTTTTTTTTCACTTGAAGACTCTATAAAATAATAAATCAAGCTCTTTGTATAATATAATAAAAAAGTGGGCAAATTACTTATCTCTTCAAATTACATATTGACATTTATTCAGAGACATCTGTTTGCAATAATATTAACAACTGTCATGTCCATAGCGCCTTTTACAGAGGGTAAATTGCGCTCATAATTGCTATCCATATGTCAATTCAATGACAAATCCATAACATTGTCTTTAGCCAAAAGGAGTATAAAGGACACAGCTTTTACAGTTCGTCAGTATTTAAGGGAACAATGCGCTTTGAGCTAAAATTGTTTTTGAATGTTTTCGGACATGATAAACCTGTCAATGCAATGAATCCCATCAATAATATTGTACAATACTGACTTTATTTCCAGAGTGTGCGCTATCCTGCGAGAATGGTGACCTCAATAATCATACATGTCTGTGTGAATGTCATGGAGGCTGGAGCGGCGATTCATGCGCAGGTATGTACAAACTATGGGATATGCACTGCACAAACTAGGGAGTTACAAACTACATCAGTGATGTAGTCAGTTCGCTCAATATGAACACCATGGAAGAATAACGTTGACATAACTGGTGTTATTTGAACATGGGACATTTAAATTATGTCACATTTACATTTCACATTGAAGCCACAGTACACCTGTTGCTTTACAGAATTTTTGTCTAAAAGTAATCCCGAGAAATTATTACTTCGGTAGTGCTTTCATTTTGGAGACCAACAGCGGAAAAATGCATGCCAAAAATAGCCATTTTGTCAAACAATTCCCGTATTAATAAAATTCCCAATTTCAGAAACGTGACAATCAACAGATTTGAAACAATTAATAAGTGATTTCTTCACACATTTTATGATCCTCATAAAGTATGATTGCGTAACAATCATAATCATATCAGAAAAATCAAAAAATTATAATTGAATTATTATTGTGGCATAGGATCAAAATGTTTGGTAAACTAGCAGAGAATGTACAGGGCAAACAACTTAAAACCAAAAAGTAAGTTTTTAAATAATTTTGCTTATGTGGCAAACATTTGACGGTGGAGACGTGCTCAAAATAAAATCAACGTCATATAAAGAGATGTAGCCTCATACTTGACCTGCGTAGGTCCTATAGTGTATTGCACACAATGCCAATTATTCAGTGACAATGGATGCACACTACATAGACATAATATGGTACTTGCTAATGTGACTAAACCAAGAAAGGCACAACCTGTTTCACTGAGTGAAACAAAAGCTATTAAACCAATAAAATAATCTCAATCTATAGTTAATTAATTATATTTTAATGTAATTTGCGTAAGAAATGAATATTTATATATCTTCCAACTACGCAAAAATTGTTTACTTGATTATATTTTACTTTAACCAATCAAAACATGTCATAAAAACAACAACATCAATATTTTTAAATACGTTTATATTACGCCCATTGATCGAGCCCAATTTGCATATTCTTGGTCGTACGAATGCCGCGAGCTATTCCAACAACAGAGGGCGCTATTTTTTTAATAGCTCCATTTGCGCTACACTACTTATGGATTCCAACTCTGGTATGTCAGGGGTACCCAACTCCATAGCTGCATTGAGCATCCTGTCGAGCATTCCCCGAGGTTTCCCCGACAGCACTACCCTGGGCGAAGGAAGATTTGCACGGAGAGGAGAGAACAGAGCAATCGTCAGACTGACTGCCCACAACTTCACACTGTAACGGAACCGCAAAGGCAACCTATGGACTATCCTTGGGTATCTAGTCCTGGTCACCTCAACCTGAGTGTCTGGCACCGGAGCCATTTCTGCGAGGACTTCAGATGACACTTCAAGGGAGGAGTCATCGCCAGTCTTATCAGTTTCTACGAGGGGCTGGCCTTCTGACAAGACCGAAATGTCCCCGTCATCAATTACCTCATGAGCCGACACCACTGGTGAGGTGTCACTATCTGTTTGATTCACCTCACTCGTCTCCTCTTGAGGAACCTACCGTAGGGGGTTCCATGACTCGATCAGATCGCCCTGGTAAGGCTTAAGTCTATCAGCATGCACTACGTTTGGCTTAGATGAAGTTTCGGGCATGTACCCTTCTTCTTCGCTGGATTAAATAACCAGACGAATTCACCTGCCTGTAGGCAGGGATCTTCTACCTTTCTGTCATAATTTTGCTTCTGGCGCCTCGCTTTCTTCCTAAGGTATCGATGTGCCCTACCATGCGCCTGCTGAATTGCACCCCTAAGTTGCTCAGCAAAATCAGTATTGGGTGGCTCTTCGACCACACCAGACGGTTCTGTAGCCAAGTCCACATGTATTGTCACTTCTCTCCCAAGCATAAGCATGTTTGGGGACTCTCCCGTAGTCTCTTGCGGTGTACAGCGATAGGCACTCGTCGCAAATGGGAGACACTCATCCCAGTCACGTTGTCCCCTATGAGGGTCAATCATCATCGACACAATGTTGATTAGGGTCTTGTTGCATCTTTCAACTAACCCGTCTGATTTCGGATTATATGCAGTTGTCCTGGTTTTGTCGATACCCAAAACCTTGCACATTTCCCCGAAAACGTCTGACTCGAAATTGGAACCCTGATCAGAATGAAGTTCATGAGGCACTCCAAACCTACACACAAATTCACTGACGAATTTTGCTGCCACGGTTTCAGCCTTTGCATCGGGGAGGGCATAAGCCTCCATCCACCGAGTGCCATAATCACCGACTACTAATATCCACCGATTCCCTGCTTCAGTCTTGGGCAAAGGGCCCATGAGATCCATGGCCACCCTTTCCAATGCCCCACCCACATGGTACTGCTGCAGTGGCGCAACTCGTCGCTTCGGCGGAGACTTCCTCCGAGCGCACTGACTACACCAGCGAAGGCAAGACCTAACATCTGCGGTCATGTCAACCCAAAAATACCTCTGTCTGACTTTGGCCATGGTTTTCTTCAGCCCAAGATGGCCGCTGAGCTTACCCCCATGCAGCTCATCGAGAAACTCTTGCCTACGACTCTCAGGAACAACCAAACGCCACCTTAATGTCTTGCCATCGTCCGACTCCCACCTTCGGTACAACACCCCGTCACGAACTGAAAGCTGATCCCAATAAGACGTCATGTGCGAAACATCCTCCCACTTAGGACGTACAGTCCCTTCTGTCTTAGCAGTCAACAACCAACTCATGGTGTTATCTGCCAACTGGGCCCCTCGGAGCTGCTCACTGGTCAATGGAGGATTCACCACAATACCCCTTTCTGCAGGTTCATAACTCAAAGTTGAGGTGTCTAAGGCATCATATCCCTCATCACCAAATTGATTATCTTTCTGCCCACATTGCTTGCAGAACTGTCTGGATAGGCTATCTGCATTGGAATGCTTCCTACCCGGCCTGTGCTGAACCGTCATGTTGTACTCAGATATGACTTGTAGCCACCTTGCGAGTTGACCCTCTGGGTCTTTGAAACTCAGCAGCCACCGGAGCGCCGAATGATCTGTCCTTACAGTCACCTCCTGACCATACAGGTACTGTCGGAAGTACCTGGGATATACTACAACTGCAAGCAACTCTTGACGCGTGACACAATAATTCCTTTCGGCCTTACTCAATTTCCGGCTCGCATAAGCAACTACTTTCTCTTCGTCACCGCATACCTGAGACAACACCGCCCCTATGCCCTCTGAACTGGCATCTGTATTCAAAACATACTTCCCATTAGGCGATGGATAAGACAACACGGGCGCTGTCTGCAACTTAACGAACGCCTCCAGACAAGCATCATCCAAAATAAATTATTTGGCCTTCGATGTCAAAGCATGCAAGGGGCTGGCAATATCGGCAAAGCCACGGATAAATCTTCGATAGTACGATGCCATACCCAGGAAACTTCTCACTTCCTTCACACATGTTGGGACTGGCCATTCAGCTACAGCCCTGACTTTTGCAGGATCAGTCGCTATCCCCTCCGATGACACAACATGGCCCAAATATGCCACTGACCTTTGGAAAAGGTGACACTTGCTAGGTTTCAATTTTAGCCCAGCCTGTCTCAAACGGGAAAATACAAGGCGGAGGCGCTCCACCTCCTCACTAACTGTCCTACCAAAAACAATAACATCGTCGAGATACACAAGCAAAATATCCCATTGAAGACCAGCCATCACCTTATCCATTAGTCTCTCGAACGTGGTGGGCGCATTTGCTAACCCAAAAGGCATAAACTTCCATCTGTACAGCCCATTCCGCACGACGAATGTCGATTTCTGCTGAGCATCCTCATCCAAGGACACCTGCCAATAACCCGACTGCACTTCCATCCTGGACCTGTTGAGGTCCTCACTGGAGGTGACTCCCGACATATACACAACCGCTATACCCTATAATCACTTAATCAGAAGGCAAATCTCAGCAATCACAATCAATCAAAAATCCCACTTTTGACACCAATTTGTGACGCAACACCCCTACGGTGGGATTGTCGCGCGGACGGCCTATGACTGGAAAAGTCCCCGAGCGGTTAGGAACGTATCCGTTGGGATAGCAGTTTACCGTCCCGATGAATGAATACAATTGCTCTGAGATCACCCCCATGAAAAAGGACACTAGGATGCAAGTTGTTGTGTATTTATATAACAAATAATACTGGTTTATTCGCAAACAATAAGGCACCTCACCTGGAGGTGACCAAATCCTTAAATCACAAGAAAAACAATCATCAATACAGGAAATCCTTATAACTACATGAAAATCTATGGCACCTCGATGAGGGGTCACTGACACACCACTAATGCACCTCACGGTAGAAGGGAACTTAACACCACATATGGCACCTCTCACCTGAGGGGTCAACACAAGTACACAATTATAATCTATATATCTTTAAGCTAAGTGTTAGTCCAGATGCATCAATATAAGGGGCTTTACTGGAGGTGCACAGCAACAGACACCACACAGGCCAATGAAATTACAAAGGAGGGGCAGCTACCCCACACCGACTCCTGCAACCCAATACACATACGATGGGGCCCCTCAGCTCGAGGAACACCTACTCGTATATTCCCCAAGTCTGAATTAATGATTTATGCAACACATGCAATCCTTAAAGTCCCTCTGGTAATTACAACACGTGCAATTACAGCTCGACTAGTGAGGTGACACCTAGCCCCTCACGACACCTCAAAAACAATAGGTCCTCGGACGGCGGTTTTTTGTTCTTCGTTGTCCTCGGAAAACGGCGTGTACAAAACCAATGGAGATTGCTTCAAAAAGTTAGTCCAAACAATAGAGGGTCCTCAGACGTCTTGAAATTCATGACTGTGTGTGTGTGTGTGTGTGTGTGTGTGTGTGCGTGTGTGAGCGCATTCAAACCGGGGACGTATAACAAAAGGGACAATGGTCCCCGGTTGCTCTCACAATGGAGAACAATCCGTCCCCGTATTTTTGGACAAAGGAATTTGACAAAGGAAGTCCCCGAATGCCGGTGTTTACACACGTGTGTGTGTGTGTGTGTGTGAACGTACACACCATTCGTTGTGGGGTCCAAAACACAATAGAACAATTGGACCCCACAAGGTAACTATAGAAAATCTTGTACCCCACAGGAGAATTATAAGGAAAAGGGATAATAGAACGAACAAAGGGATACCCCACAAATCAATGTGCGTGAGGGTGTGTGTGGGTGTGTGTGTGTATGTGTGTGTGTGTACTTACACACCATTCATTGTGGGGTACCAAACACAATGGAACAATGGTAGCCGACAAGGAATCTATAGAAATTCTGGTACCCCACAGGAGAATTTTATAGAAAAAGGGATAATAGAACGAACAAAGGAATACCCCACAAGTCGGCATATGTGAGGGTGTGTGTGTGCGTGTGTGTGTGCGTGTGTGCGTGCGTGCGTGCGTGCGTGCGTGTGCGCACGTGCGTGTGCGTGTGCGTGTGCCATTCGAATTAAACAAAATAACCATCCAATTTAACAATCCACTCGAACATCATAATTTCGCAGGAGATTTTCGCGGCGCGTATTTGGTCATTCAAATTCATTATTGGGCAGGCATTTGTGAAATTTGTGCAACTTAATTGACACTTTGTTTAACTTCGTTTAAATTTAATTTCCTATAGGTTTTTAAAGCCATAAAAACGGTTCACTACTGAATGAATGGACAATAAAAACCAGGATAAAACATGATTGGCCATATATAAAGTGTACGAGAAACACACATGAATAAAGCAAGCAAAATTAAGTTTAAATTAAAGTAAACATATGAAACGTATTCTGTTGTCTTTTTTGCATTTGTTTGTCGTATTTTTTTTATATTCTCATTTTGCGAAATTGATTGCCGTTATACGAAATACGTTATACGTTATAGGCCTACGTTATACGTTATACATTTTAGTGAAAATCTCCAGTCGAACTAACTCTGCTAAATTGGATGAAGAATGTGCATTACTAAAAAAGAACGACGTATATGCTGATTTGAATATTATGCTGAAAATAAAATTGTATTTAATGCTTGAATTGTTAATTCGAAACACAGTAACAACTGGAGAGGCAAAATTTGGATAGCCGAACAATTCCAAAAATCACCCTGTTAATATAGGTTTTCCTGGTCAATTTCAGCAAATAAACAGCCAATTTAAAGACTGTCATTCTGTTTCGCCCAAAATTTAATGCTGCTCAAAATCCCCATTCAATTTCGTATTTGTGTGTGTGTGGGGGGGGGGGGGGGTGTCATTCATATTAAACAAAATAACCATCCAATTTAACAATCCACTCGAACATTATTCAATTTCGCAGGAGCTTTTCGCGGCGCGTATTTGGTCATTCAAATTCATTATTGGGCAGACATTTGTGAAATTTGTTCAACTTAATTGACACTTTGTTTAACTTCGTTTAACTTTAATTTCCTATAGGTTTTTAACCTTGCGGGGCACGACTGTGTGGAAAAACCTCTACACAAAAATGAATATTCATGATTTTTTTACCTTCCACATGATCCCAAGTCACCTCCAGTTAGATACTCCTTCATCGCCATTGGTTGAAAGACATATTAGGTTTGCACTAGGTTTGGAAAGTTCATTCACCCTTTATTTGACCTGGGAATGCTTGAAAATGCAAAAATACAGCTATAAAAACGGTTCACTAATGAATGAATGGACAATAAAAACCAGGATAAAACATGATTGGTACTATATACAGTGTACGAAAAACGCACATGAATAAAGAAAGCAAAATTAAGCTTAAATTAAAGTAAACATACGAAACGTATTCTGTTGTCTTTTTTGCATTTGTTTGTCGTATTTTTTTTAAATTCTCATTTTGCGAAATTGATTGCCGTTATACGAAAATTAATGTAACATTTTAGTGAAAATCTCCAGTCGAACTAACTCTGCTAAATTGGATGAAGAATGTGCATTACTAAAAAAGAACGACGTATATGCTGATTTGAATATAATGCCACATGAATTCGCATAGCCTGAAAATAAAATTTAATTTAATGCTTGAATTGTTAATTCGAAACACAGTAACAACTGGAGAGGCAAAATCTCTTTAATATGAACGTATGAAAGTGAAATTGGCCGCTCATTTGCCGAAATTGACAGGGAAAACCTGTAAAGTTTCAGTTTCAGAAACGTGCCATCCAATTGAGATGATCCTCAGAAGTATGACTGCCTAATAATCAGAAGAAAATGTTATGTAATTTTAAGGTTAAATACTTATTTACTGACTTAACGAAGTTGTTATAAAACGGCTTTTTAAACCATGACAAAAACTTTAAACGAGCAATGAAATGGAATAACATGTTTTGTAAAGATACATTAGATAAAGGATTCGTATCCATTTTATTTGGGTACAAAACGCTTACAGACTAAAGTAAATACATTTGACTTGACCTTTCTGAATATTTATCTTTTCAGAGTGTGCCCTGTCCTGTGTGAATGAAGGTGCACTGAATAATGGCACCTGTCAATGTGAATGTGATCGTAATCAAAATTGGAGTGGCAAAAACTGTGGTCGTAAGTAAAATAACAGATTCTTGTGTAACTGTTCCCCGAAAATAAACCAACAATCTATGAAACAAACAAAAAAAGAAATAATTGAGTTTGACGCGTATATGTGCCAGCTGTTCGCCAGGTGTTCGCCAGCTGTTCTATTTAGCTGGGGGTATCCCCCAATGAGCGACGTTCGATATCCAGTACTTCGTTGACTCAAGATCACTGTAAAAGGGATCACTGTAAGATGTGCTCTAAGCAAATATCAAGATTTGACCTTTTACCATTTTTAGAGAGGTTATGTCAGACGGAAACTAAACATAAATTTTATTATCACAACCCAAGGCAAAATGTTGTAAACAGTAATTTCAAGTGACAGAATTCGATTTCAGAAAGCCTGAGGTCCACTGAAGGAAAACAAATGGCCCTCTTACATTTACACGTGCTACAACGGACATATCTGTGGTGTAAATTAAACAACTTTGGGACAATGACTTTGTTTACTATTGGCATGACTTTGCAAGGGAGACATCACAGAAGGCGATTTTTAAACATAAGAGGATCATTTGTTTTCCTCCAGTAGACCAGATTGCATTATATCCTGTGAGAATGGAGGTGCACTGGATAATGGCATTTGTGTTTGATAAAAAATACCCCGAAGTGCCATTTGTTTTTAAAGAGTAATATAAATAATTTGACTTGACATTTTCAAATATTTATCTTTTCAGAGTGTGCACTGTCCTGTCATAATGAAGGTATACTGGATAAAAGCACCTGTCAGTGTGAATGTGATCAAAACTGGAGTGGAAAAAACTGTTCCCGTAAGTAAAATAGCAAAGAAAATTGTGTTGTTGTCCCTCGAAAATAAAACAAACAAACAATCGAACAAATAAGCAAACGAACGAACGAAAACTAATGTGAAAATATTTCAGGAGAAGGACATGCTTAAACTACAATAAATGTAGTGAGACATTGCTCTGAATGTAATCATCAAAATCATATAAATATGTGCAGCCTAATACTTGACATGTGTAGGACTACTGTATTATACACATATACACATTGCCCATTAACCAATGAGAATGGAGATGCGTTAGATGGTGACACTATAATTATGGTCATTGATCATGTGACAAATACTAGAAACGCATGACCTGTTTCACTTATAATTAAACACTTATTTCGGAATTTACGAAGTTCTTATAAAACTTTAATGTGAGCTATGTAAAAACAACTGAACTTTAAGCTGGTGGTTAAATGGAATAACATTATGAAAACGAAACAGCGCAGCCGCCATGACACGCTGCAAGATACGTATCAATCTCCTTTGGCTCAAATTATTCAGATTGTTGGAAAATCCACAATAACCCCGCCCTCTAAAATTGATAATATTTGGATGAACAAATAACCATATAAATAATCTACCTTTGGATAAAAATCTACCTTTTGATAATAGAACAATACTTTATAGTATACACCATTCCAAGAAGTTACTGCCGTGATTCATTTCAAATGTGTAACACATTTTTTTTCATTTTCTCAAAAATGGCAGCATGTCAAACGGAATAATTTCTCAGTTTGTTTGGTACATCACTAAACGTCCCAGTCAGTTTTTATATAATAATTCAGTGATTTTGTAATCAGATGATTACCAAAGGTGTACAGTCCCTTTAAAAAACTTCTACACTTCATTAAAGTAGGTCACTTGTATCGGCAAAGGAAATCATCATATATTGTTCAGAACATTAATCAATCATTTAAAACATCATGGTTATTGGAATCTACAGCATTGGTATTTGGAATCATACAACTATCTGTGCAAGTTTCATCACAATTTTTTGTTAAGAAACGACGGAATTCTATTGCATGCTCTTAATTTGTTCCGGAACCTTTATGAAATTCGACATAACAATTTTTATTTCTCTAAGAAATAAAATCAATTTTAGTACTACCCATGTTTATGTTTTTCCTATGGTTTCCCTGCTCATGAGACCTGCACTGGTTATGTACAATTATGAGATATGTATGTGTGCAAGCAATTCACCTTCATTAAATGCGGGCGATTCAAATTATGAAAAGTCACATCGACATTGCATTACTGAATTACTAATATATTCATAAATACAATTTATCATTCATTTTAGACATTCATCATGCATTTTAGAAAAGAATTTAAACAATATTTTGTCGAATATTCCGCTGTTAATAAATCCACAATAAAATTATCTCGAGTGAACTATACGTACAAAATAACTAATATGTTAAATGCAGCAACGATTTTGCTGAAAAGACGAGCTCAAAATACAAACGATTACACTAATACATTGGTCTTTATGGGAAAAGATACAGCCTAATACATAACAAACAGCGTTGGCCCTAGACACTACAAAATGCATTACTAGATTATCTCATGATGTAAACTTTGTGATGAGACTTTGTGATTTACCGAACTAAATGATGTCAACCATACTTGTGATGAAATCGCATCCTGTCCTTGTAATCACACGGACCGACTTCTGACAAGCACCCCGTGAACAAAGATATTGACCAAATCGGGAGACTACCTATATACGACTAGATTGCTCAGCTGGGAGAGCAATGTTACGGTAATCCATAGAATTGCTGTTGTCAAATTTCGTTGTTCACTCTATAAATAAATGGTTGACACATTCAACATGTTCTAGTTTTCATCAATATCGGTTTTCGTACGTTACTATAAAGGATCGTATTATTAAACCAAAGTCATCGGCAAAGACATGATACGTAGTTTCCATAATGTCATCTGATCGGAACAATAATTTGTGTCATAAGCTTTTTGAAAACGGTAAACAAAAACACTAAAGGAGGCAAACTGGACAATATAAAAAGTGGGCAAATTACTTATCTCTTCAAATTACATATTGACATTTATTCAGAGACATATCTGTTTGCAATAATAATAACAACTGTCATTTCCATAGCGCCTTTTACAGAGGGTAAATTGCGCTCATAATTGCTATCCATGTGTCAATTCAATGACAAATCCACAACATTGTCTTTAGCCAAACGGAGTATAAAGGACACAGCTTTTACAGTTCGTCAGTATTCAAGGGAACAATGCGCTTTGAGCTAAAATTGTTTTTGAATGTTTTCCGAGATGATAAACCTGTCAATGCAAGTGAATATAATCCCATCAATAATATTGTACAATACTGACTTTATTTCCAGAATGTGCGCTATCCTGTGAGAATAGTGACCTCAATGATCAGACATGTCTGTGTGAATGTCGTGGAGGCTGGAGCGGCGATTAATGCGCAGGTATGTACAAACTATGGGATATGCACTGCACAAACTAGGGAGCTACAAACTACATCAGTGATGTAGGCAGTTCGCTCAATATGAACACTATGGAAGAATAACGTTGACATAACTGGTGTTATTTGAACATGGGACATTTAAATTATGTCACATTTACATTTCACATTGAAGCCACAGTACACCTGTTGCTTTACATAATTTTTGTCTAAAAGTAAACCCGAGAAATTATTACTTCTGTAGTGCTTTCATTTTGGAGACCAACAGGGGAAAAATGCATGCCAAAAATAGCCAGTTTGTCAAACAATTCCCGTATTAATACAATTCCCAATTTCAGAAACGTGACAATCAAAAGATTTGAAACAATTAATAAGTGATTTCTTCACACATTTTATGATCCTCATAAATTATGATTGCGTAACAATCATAATCATATCAGAAAAATCAAAAAATTATAATTGAATTATTATTGTGGCATAGGATCAAAATGTTTGGTAAACTTGCAGAGAATGTACAGGGCAAACAACTTAAAACCAAAAAGTTTTTAAATAATTTTGCTTCTGAGGCGACGCGCGCGGAGACCAGAAACCAGAGACTTTTTTTGGCCTAATACTAGTCCAAGTCCAGAATAGAATATTATTATTGAATAATATTCATTTGTGAATATATAATTATATATCCACATATTAATAAACATTATAGTATTCTCCAATATTGTCCGATAGTTTATTATTATCTGATGAATAATAGATTTGACTACTCTTGGGTCAAAAAATAAATTCTCAATTCAATTGGCAAGAGCTCTTCAAATTTAGTTACAACATTCATAACTACAACACCAGACTTCAACCAAAACATATTCATCTTCCAAAACACAGGACACAAATATTTCAACACACAATTCGATATACTGGTGCAATCAACTAGAACAAGCTTCCCAGTGATATTACAAACTCGTCTACACTTAATGCATTTAAATATAAAATTAAAATGTACCTATAAAATTGTTCTATGTAAACTACTTATGTGTATTATCTTTGTTAATTGTTATCATAGGCTAGTACCATGACTCGTAAAATTTGCAGTTTATTCATGATTAGTGTTAT
This sequence comes from Zoroaster sp. YZ-2022, assembly GCA_029582265.1. NCBI lineage: Eukaryota > Metazoa > Echinodermata > Asteroidea > Forcipulatida > Zoroasteridae > Zoroaster > Zoroaster sp. YZ-2022. Next base: position 4,674,706 of record CM055832.1, read on the forward strand.
GCTGTTTTTGTATTTCCATCTGACCGTTCGTGGTCTTGTCTTGTATTTTATGGCATATCCCCAACTCAAACAACGACATTATATGGTACACCATTAGGGTTTTTTCCGTCATGACATAAGGTTCACCATTGGGCCTATCCTAATTGCTGGGTATCCTAAGTCATTGTACCATGGTACAACACTGTACTCCCGCCAAGGTCAAACTTCTTGATCCCAGTATCAGTCTGGTAGAGCCAATTATCACCTTTGTTTATATCTTGGTTTACTAATAGGCTTAAACAACAGGGGGGCTTGCTGGCTCCTACAGTTCACTTCATCCATATTCATAATTATGTTGGTGTTGGTGGTGGAGTGCAGCCTGATTGGTTAATCTGTTATCGCTTCACTGCTTCTTTCAGTACATATGCCAATGGTAGGCAAACTGTGCACAATACTTAATGACACTTTTTATCGTATCTGTCCGACTGATGCTGCTGTGATTCATTTCAAATGTGTAACACATTTTTTTCAACATATTCTCAAAAATGGCAGCATGTCAAACGGAATAATTTCTCAGATTGTTTGGTACATCACTTAACTTCCCAGTAAGTTTTTATATAATAATTCAGTGATTTTGTAATCAGATGATTACCAAAGGTGTACAGTCCCTTTACAAAACTTCACTTAATTAAAGTAGGTCACTCGTATCGGCAAAGGAAATAATCATAATTATATTGTTCAGAACATTAATCAATCATTTAAAACATCACGGTTATTGAAATCTACAGCATTGATATTTGGAATCATACAACTATCTGTGCAAGTTTCATCACAATTTTTTGTTAAGAAACGACGGAAATCTGTTGCATGCTCTTAATTTGTTACGGAACCTTTTTGAAATTCGACATAACAATTCTTATTTCTCTAAGAAATAAAATCAATTTTAGTACCATCCGTGTTTATGTTTTTCCTATGGTTTCCCTGCTCATGAGACCTGCACTGGTTATGTACAATTATGAGATATGTATGTGTGCAAACAATTCACCTCAATTAAATGCGGGCCATTCAAATTATGAAGTCACATCGACATTGCATTACTGAATTACTAATATATTCATAAATACAATTCATCATTCATTTTAGACATTCATCATGCATTTTAGAAAATAATGTAAAAAAGTATTGTGTCGAATATTCCGCTGTTAATAACTCCACAATAAAATTATCTCGAGTGAACTATACGTACAAAATAACTAATATGTTAAATGCAGCAACGATTTTGCTGAAAAGACGAGCTCAAAATACAAACGATTACACTAATACATTGGTCTTTATGGGAAGAGATACAGCCTAATACATAACAAACAGCGTTAGCCCTAGACACTACAAAATGCATTACTAGATTATCTCATGATGTAAACTTTGTGATGAGACTTTGTGATTTACCGAACTAAATGATGTCAACCATACTTGTGATGAAATCGCATCCTGTCCTTGTAATCACACGGACCGACTTCTGACAAGCACCCCGTGAACAAAGATATTGACCAAATCGGGAGACTACCTATATAGGACTAGATTGCTCAGCTGGTAGAGCAATGTTACGGTAATCCATAGAATTGCTGATGTCAAATTTCGTTGTTCACTCTATAAATAAATGGTTGAGACATTCAACATGTTCTAGTTTTCATCAATATCGGTTTTCGTACGTTACTATAAAGGATCGTATTATTAAACCAAAGTCATCGGCAAAGACATGATACGTAGTTTCCATAATGTCATCTGATCGGAACAATAATTTGTGTCATAGGCCTAAGCTTTTTGAAAACAGTAAACAAAAACACTAAAGGAGGCAAACTGGACAATATAAAAAAGTGGGCAAATTACTTATCTCTTCAAATTACATATTGACATTTATTCAGAGACATCTGTTTGCAATAATAATAACAACTGTCATTTCCATAGCGCCTTTTACAGAGGGTAAATTGCGCTCATAATTGCTATCCATGTGTCAATTCAATGACAAATCCACAACATTGTCTTTAGCCAAACGGAGTATAAAGGACACAGCTTTTACAGTTCGTCAGTATTTAAGGGAACAATGCGCTTTGAGCTAAAATTGTTTTTGAATGTTTTCGGAGATGATAAACCTGTCAATGCAAGTGAATAGAATCCCATCAATAATATTGTACAATACTGACTTTATTTCCAGAGTGTGCGCTATCCTGTGAGAATGGTGACCTCAATGATCAGACATGTCTGTGTGAATGTCATGGAGGCTGGAGCGGCGATTCATGCGCAGGTATGTACAAACTATGGGATATGCACTGCACAAACTAGGGAGTTACAAACTACATCAGTGATGTAGGCAGTTCGCTCAATATGAACACCATGTAAGAATAACGTTGACATAACTGGTGTTATTTGAACATGGGACATTTAAATTATGTCACATTTACATTTCACATTGAAGCCACAGTACACCTGTTGCTTTACAGAATTTTTGTCTAAAAGTAATCCCAAGAAATTATTACTTCTGTAGTGCTTTCATTTTGGAGACCAACAGGGGAAAAATGCATGCCAAAAATAGCCATATTGTCAAACAATTCCCGTATTAATAAAATTCCCAATTTCAGAAACGTGACAATCAAAAGATTTGAAACAATAAGTGATTTCTTCACACATTTTATGATCCTCATAGGCCTAAAGTATGATTGCGTAACAATCATAATCATATCAGAAAAATCAAAAAATTATAATTGAATTATTCTTGTGGCATAGGATCAAAATGTTTGGTAAACTTGCAGAGAATGTACAGGGCAAACAACTTAAAACCAAAAAGTAAGTTTTTAAATAATTTTGCTTATGTGGCAAACATTTGACGGTGAAGACGTGCTCAAAATAAAATCAACGTCATATAAAGAGATGTAGCCTCATACTTGACCTGCGTAGGTCCTATACTGTATTGTACACAATGACAATTATTCAGTGACAATGGATGCACACTACATAGACATAATATGGCAGTTGCTAATGTGACTAAACCAAGAAAGGCACAACCTGTTTCACTGAGTGAAACAAAAGCTATTAAACCAATAAAATAATCTCAATCTATAGTTAATTATTTATTGCGGAATTTTACGAAGTTTAAATAAAACTTTAATCTAAATTACATGTATTAAAAATACTTAATAACTTAAAAGCTGACAGAAATGGAATGATATTACAAAATAAATTACAACGGCGCAGCCGCCGTGGCATACTGCTACATTCGTATTAATCTCCTTTGGCACAAACTATTCAGATTAGCTCCGCCCCGTAAAACAATTGAATTAACAAATAAATACACATCTACCTTTGATAATAGAAAACACGCCCATATCTATATTTTGGTCTAATATGAATGTTCCCACAACTATGGATCAAGTATGTGTTTACATGTATCCACACTTTATAAGAACCAAGAGATACGTACAGAAACCAACCTGTGAAAGTTCAGTTCATTTCATTGCCTTTAGAGTTGTTTGCATGCCTTCTCAAGTGGAAAATGAATCACGGCTGTGATCCATTTCAAATTTGACACAATTAGGTTGTTAGATTATATAATTTAGTTATTTTGTAATAGGGTAATTAACAAAGGTTTTCACTGTCTTTAAATGTCACTTCTGTATAGGCCTACATTTCATAAAAGTATGTCATTCGTAATGGCAAATGATATAATCAAGGATCATGTTAAAGAGGAATCTACAATAGTTTTGGGAACTATTACAATATCTGTGGAAGTTTCATCACAAGTTATGAAACGATGAAAATCTGCCACATGCTTTTTGATGTTGTAATGTTTTTTTTTAATTATGAAATTCGATTTCACAGTTTTCTACAATGAAAGCATTTCGTAGAACAAAATAATTTCAGTAAGTGTTTAGATAATTATTCGTTCATCTGATAATCTCAAATTACCAATGTTGTTTTTTCCCTTGAAGACTATAAAATAATAAACCAAGCTCTTTGTATAATATATTAGCTTTATCTTAATGAGCTCAGTGGTAATAATTGCCAAATTTGTATGTATTTTACAGATTGTGAATTAGATTGCGTCAGTACAGAATTCCTCAATGGAGATACATGTCAGTGTTCATGTGTCTTGCAAGCAGGTGGATGTTCAGATTCAGGTATAGGCGGAAACATTGCTGTGGTGCTTTTATCATTTGTAAACTATCACTTCTCGAATACTAACTCATAACCGCTTTATCCGGTATTCATTGTTCACCATAGGATGACAATGGAAGGGGGGTGGGAACGTTCCCCCACAAATTTCCAGTGCCCCCCCCCCCACGAAAAAATCCCGATAATGCCCCAAAAAAGAAAAGAAAAAGGAAAGACGAGGAAAATAAAGAAGTAAAAAAGGAAAAACGTTAAAAAGTTATATCTTGAATAAGTCTGCTAGTTGTAGGCCTTCATTTACAACAGTGCCAGTAAAAAACCTTTGTAATCGTATACCAATCCATTATTGTTTAACTTATGTGGTGGGGATTCAAAATTGTCGCCAGAAAGCCCACGCGCTCACGTGTTGATTAATACAATGCAACGGAATGAAAAGTGGGTCACTGTCACTGACCGCTTTGTGGCCAACAGTTATTTTAGCACTGTTTTGTTGTAGTATTGTAGTGTTTTCTTCCATGTAAACATAGAAACATTTGTAATTCTAATCCATTGTATACTTTCCCATACAGTATTCTCAGTGTTTGTTGTACTATTTGACCCTGTATTGCCAAGCTTCGTAATTGATGACCACTTCAAGGTCCACTTTTATTGCTTTGATCTACCTTCACCACATGTCATCACCTCATTTTAAGCTTTGCTCTCAGACTTCTTGTCTATAGTTTTATTACTTTGGGGATAGTCAGCCCTACAAGTATTTTTACCATATGTCAAGTTAGAGGACTCTGTTTTCAAACACACAGCAAACAACAACTCCACAAACGCTCTCTCCTTATTTTTACCATGTAAAAGTATTACTGTTGATCTCCAGTCAGAATAAAGGTTTATCTCCGAACACAAAAAATGGTGTGACTTGTTTTTCTTCATCGAAACACACCAAAGTATAGAAAACGTGTGAAAAAAAGCATGACCTCCCACCACTGAATAACCCAGACATACCCTCTGGGCCCTCCCTCACTGAAAAGCAATGACCCCCCTGTGCCCCGCCACTGAAAAAGTGCTGGCTACGCCGCTGAATGGAAGATTGTGATTGTTCCCATTCGACAAATGCAGTTGATTGCAGAATCCCATCCATAAGACACGTGTTCTTTATGATATTCATTGTCTACGTCACGGTAACCTCAAATGTTTCAGTAGTTTGGTCCTATTTGGATACTGCATAATCTCCCCATACGGGATGTGACATGCAGTTATACATTAACGATGGTCCTATAGTTGGATACTGCATAATCTCCCCATACGGGATGTGACATGCAGTTATACATTAACGATGGTCCTATAGTTGGATACTGCATAATCTCCCCATACGGGATGTGACATGCAGTTATACATTAACGATGGTCCCAGTTGGGTACTGCATAATCTCCCCATACGGGATGTGACATGCAGTTATACATTAACGATGGTCCTATAGTTGGATACTGCATAATCTCCCCATACGGGATGTGACATGCAGTTATACATTAACGATGGTCCTATAGTTGGATACTGCATAATCTCCCCATACGGGATGTGACATGCAGTTATATATTAACGATGGTCCTATAGTTGGATACTGCATAATCTCCCCATACGGGATGTGACATGCAGTTATACATTAACGATGGTCCCAGTTGGATACTGCATAATCTCCCCATACGGGATGTGACATGCAGTTACACATTAACGATGGTCCCAGTTGGATACTGCATAATCTCCCCATTATTCTAATCTACGACCTTCTGAATGACCACACTACCACTCAGCCTACTGGGTTATTATACATGTATCACACGTGTCTGTCGTTATTTTACCGGCAATTTGTATATCAACGGACATTAAAAATTTTCATTTCCCTTTAGAAAGGAACACAAACAATCTAAAATAATTGTCAGAAGGTTGGTTTATTATAAATTAAGCGCCCAAATATGATGACAGGACCCACCATAAATTAATGATCGATAGGACTTAAAAACTGTGCTTTGTTATTTTTTTTTTTTATCATTTGATATAAATAAAAACAATTATAAGTTTGTTTTGTGTCCTGAGTAGATTTTTTTATTTTAATTAAATTAAAACAAAATTGTTTCAAATTTTGCACGACGCGAGATGGCGCTGACGTACACCTAGGCGGCATGGTCTGGTGCCCAGAGGCGGTACAGGTACCAGTCTAACCATGAGCTGTACATCATATACAATCACTTCCAACTAGATTCCCGAGAGAACAAAGCAAACAAAGGTTTACATCCTCCAGTTCTTTTCAGAACTAATTACTACTCAATTGAGATTCCACATGGTGTCACCGCAATTAGTCTTACTTAATTAAAGGTTTACATCGTTTGCTAGCATGCCTTGTTAACCCATTATTGTTGGCCATTATTGTTGGCCATCATTGCTGCCACTAGGGTAGGTAATAAAACGGTCACGAACTGCTAGCAACGTGTGTACACACGACGTATGTAATAAACAAGTCATGTACGTGCAAGCACCGATCACCACAAGCCCGGCCACGCCGGCGGTAGCGTGCCGCAGCGCTCGCCTCCATTGAATCGGAACGGTATTTAGAACCAAATAGAGAAAGGCTGTTGATATTAAAACTTCGTGAAACACAATATAGCATCACACAGAGTGCCACATTAACACGGGCTAGTGCTAAAATCTCCCAGGTGTACGTCACAGATTTTATGTAAATAAGAAGGAATGGGAGGAGCGCGGCGTCCCCCTAAAATTTTGAATTTAATTTGTTAATTGTACAAACAGAAAATATATTCTCCAATAGGCATACTTGATTGTTTACACTGTTAAAACGGTCTATTTCATAGACCCTTTAAAGTACTTCTTTTCATTTCCTCAAGTAAATTAGAAATTTTCCGATTACAAAGAAAAATGTAGAAAAATTGCCGAATAAATAAGGGAAAACGGCGGATACATGTTTAACCACTTATCTTGTAGGATTGTGGAAAGTAAAATCATAGAATGTTGCTGTATCGGGACCAATCATGGTGCGGTAATTACAATGTTTACAACATGTTTAATTCTCTTCACCATCTGAGTCCCTATATCCATTCATCAATAAATGCACTTACTAGTAATATACATCTTATTATTATCTGTCTTTAGATTACAGACATGAAGACTGTCAGTCCTACAATGATGCTGGTAACAAATTGAGTGGTGTCTACACCATCTATCCTCAATCAGATATGTATCCAGACGGATTGAAGGTCTACTGTTTTATGATACCGTCCATTGGCTTTATCGTAAGTTCACTTTCGTCTACCATTACCACATACAGATTGAATCCCAACATGGAACTAGTGAATTCAAACGGGGGTGGGGTGGGCGAGGTGACTGAGAATAAAGAGCGATGAGTGGACTCAATGAAACCTTACATTGCCCGTTCCCAATGATCTTAAAGGTTTGCTGTATTCATAACCCCAGATTAATATGTACTTTAAACAATGTTGGTCGGATAATCATATTTTGGAATAAAAACATTTTACGTCTTCGATTTGAATATTTGAATGAATGTATAATACAAGTTTAGCTGAGAGATAGAGACCATTATAATGCTTCTGATATGACGTCATCTCATCGGTAAAAAATAATGATTAAATTGTGTGCACTATGTAATGGCAGCTGCACTCAAATGCAGCGTTTGTGACGTCGCAGGCGTTCCATGCTTTTGAAGCAGTGGGGTTGACACTAAATGCAACACGACCGAATTTTGTTGATGACGTGCACAGCTAATTCTTGCTGCTGAAAACACAGCAAAAACAATCCGCATTTTCTCCCATTAAGAATGTCTTTGAGAAACAAAATACCAAGATGAGTGTTTCAACATCTTAATTATCAATCTACCACAGTAAGATTTGTATTTCAGCAAACTTCATGGGATTCCTAACCTACTTGACATGGCACCCATGAGGGCGTGTTTGTTTATTCAAATCTGGGCGCGGTCATGCCACTGCGGGTTAGTCAGCGATGTAATTACAGTGATTCTATACGGACAAGATAATTATATTAAATTATATGATAATATAAAATTGAAAACAATGGATCCATTTATCTACAATACATTGTTTACTGCCGATCAGAGTACCTTAATTTCCAATAAAAATACTCCCCCTAAAATTTAAGCTTGCGCCCCCCCCCCATCCCCAGCTTTTTGGGGGGGCTGGCGCCGCCCATTTTACATCTTTGATTTGAATAATCGTTTTTATATGTACAAATAATAAAAGTGGAGTTAGTTTAAAAAGCTCAATAATTCATTAAGTGAAGCGGATATTATATTAAATAAAATAGTTAAGATTCGGTTTTCGATTGTTATGACAGATACTTGGCCCTATTTTGGTAAAACGATGTAAGTAATTTTTTTGAGATTTTGAGATAAAGCCATTCCCACTCAGGTGAGGGCGCTATTTACGATTCTGAAACTCTCAACATCAGGAAATGAATCGTTTGGAAGATACACTCTGTATGTTAGCCTAAAAAATACAAAGTTTGTGACTGTAATTTACAAAAATGGTGTATGTCACCTTTACATTTATTGGGAAAGCAGGAAATAAGGTAAAGTGTTGTATCCCTGACATACACCACATTAGCAAATTAATCCAAACTTTTCAGTGATTAGATACGGCAGCAGCTTTGGGTTGAGATATCGAGTGAATCGTATCTTACAGTGATTAGATACGGCAGCAGCTTTGGGTTGAGATATCGAGTGAATCGTATCTTACAATAAGGCAATGTTCATTGTCTCGAAACCTCTTCATTTATAAAAGTCCATTGGCTATATAGAGAAGAAATCATAAAAAAGTTGAACGTCACCCATCATATAGTTTGAAACATTCGGATTCTATAATAAATTATGAAATAATTCTTACAATATTTCCGAATATTTGTTTAATGTTGCGCAATATTTTTGATGTTTTTCTCGGAAATTGACAATCTTGGGAGAAAGTATTTGAACATTTTTAAAACATGGTAGTCCAAACGTAAACATAAAGTGCGGGTATACCAAGTATACTAGAGTTCACCGGGCAATATTGGTGGACGGGGCGGGAAAACACGTCCCGTACAATAAGCCAAAGGGGGGCAATTAATTGACATAAAAACTTCACACTTTCTTAAATTAAAAACTATAAGTTATCACTTAAGCAGCATCCGAACACGTAATACAAATCAGGGCCGTTATGTATTAAGGATACTTTTGGGGGTGAAATCCTCAAATAAGACCACTGCATATTTTGATAACGAATTTAACATATAATTTACTTTATATTATTTGGTTGTAAATCCATTTGATTTGACTAATCCTACTAAATGACAAGTCCAATACACATTATAGTGAATAGTGTCATTTTGGAAAGTGGAAAATGTAATTTGGGGGTAGTATGCGAACCCCCCACCCACCCACACAATATGGTTATGCCACCAGTATATGGGGCGATCCGGGCTACCTATTCCTAACTTCTTGTCTGAATTTAAGGACCAGTTGGGTAGTGGTCTTTCAAAATATTGGGTTTTGGACATCAGAATATCACTGTAGAGAAGTCCAAATAAAATGTGTTTGAACTATATCTGTATAAGCTGTAAGACTAAATGATCTGTCAGAAGAAAAAATAAATAGGTAGTCTGAAATAAGCTTTTGGAACAGTGGGCTGTTGGACTTGTGTAATAACCTACATGCAATAGTGTTTAACAAATTATATTTTATTTAGACAATTGTCAGACCATAATGGGCCTGATCAAACTATCAACTATAAATACTATACGATTACCAATAATTATAAGATTTTGGGTCACATGCTTATCATGTGAGGTAGGGCGTGTTGTGGCGCGAACACAGATGGAACTTGTTTCCGATGTCAACAAGTGCAGAAACATGACATTTACAATATCAAATGTAACTTACTCGTGAGTAGTAAACTTGTATAAATAGCTTGTACAAACAATCATTCTATATTTTTTGAACAAAACTATGTTATTTTTATAATTCGCTATCATGAAACCAATCATAACCTAGCAGGAAGTCAGTTCAAGCTTGCTCGAAACAGACACGTGACTATAACACATCTTAACTCGTGAAAACATTAAATACACTCAACCAATGATCAAAACCAAAACTTGTTTCTGATCGTGATCGCGAAAACACCCCCCCCCCCCCTCCCCACGAGTAAAGCAATACACATACAATCGTGCACCAAGTCATGTTACATAGCAACTTTGTATAATAGTCAATAAATCCAAATATAAACTTGTCACCAATTCATTGAGTTTATATTTCCTAACACGTATGAGAAGGAATACAGTCATGTACAATGTTGGGCCCTATACGTGTGCCATTCAAAATACATGCATGCACATTTAATATGTACATTTCAATATAGACATGTACACGTTTTGTACACATGTTCATGCACATGTGTACAGTGTTAAAATGTTCCTATTCTCAACACTTAAGTTTTAATTTAATCTAATTTAAAAATAAAACATCACAAAAATATGACATGATTATTTTACAACTTGTACAATTACCATTTGTGATTTATACTACATGACTTGTATGCAATAATTATTATTGAACCTTTGATGTTACGGTATCAATATCCATACCAGGATATTGCCCATTACCCATGCAGTATTACCCAGATTTTGAAAGATGAGATGTATAGTTCACAGCTCAGTACAATATAAAATCAAATCAATCAAATAGAGATCCACACAATCCAATTCATTTTATGTGTGTTTGTTTATTTAAATAACAGGGACAATAATGAAATAACATTAAATCAGTGGAGAATCCAGTGGCATGATCCTGTCCCTTCACTCAAAATAGGAAGATGGGAAAAGAAAGAGGACAGAAAAAGAAAATAAATGTCCACAATATTGATGTATGTAACGGAGCTGGCTGGGGCACACAAAGTACTCCTCACGGTCGAAATAGTACTGTGAAAAGGGAAAGTCTTAAATGACAGACCCCCCTCGACCACCATTATGGATCCGTCGCTGATTAATAATGTTGATGTGATAAAGTGGCTCAAATACATTGAATTCTCTATTGACAGTTTGTTCAATATTACTGACTTGTAATACTGTAGGTGATTCACAGGCGAGAAGATGGGTCTGAGAATTTCACTCGAAGCTGGAACGAGTACAAGGACGGATTCGGCTCATTGATGTCTGACCACTGGATAGGAAACGATGTACTCCATAATCTGACAAGAGATGGAGAGTGGGCGATACGTGTGGACCTGACGGATACAGATGGCACCAAGGGCATTATATATGTTAAGCCTTTCAGCATAATGTCCTCCAACGACAATTACGCACTGAGTATTGGGACAGAAAGCATAGGCGACATTGGTATGCAACAAATTTACTTTTCAAGAATGATCAGGCACATACTGTTAATCGTCATTACTCTGATTGGTTGAAATTTAAAAATATAAATTAATTAGTCACGAGTTTGGTCCCTTTTTGCGTTCGAAAAAAACAATACTTGAAATGTATTTTTAAAACCTCCAAAAATGTATCAATATGTTCGATGAGTTTACTTTCATTATTGAAAGAGAGCAATGCAAAAACTATCAAATAATAATAAAACATCAAATTTCATCTGCTAGATTCAAACATTACACATTTCGTTTTAGGGTTTATGTTGCTGGTTATATTTTGTTTCCTTATGTTTTTTAAAGGTTACTAAGTTGGTTTCCTGACAAAGGCAGTTAGCAATACACAAAACCAGTAGCGTTGATATGTTGTTACGATTGGGTGGTATAGAGTTGGACAAATGACCTCAACCAACCTCCCCCACGTAAAGTCACTGATTTTGTATTAATTTATTTATTGATTTTAAATTTGATAGGCTACTAGTGTAACCTATAATGGACATGGAAAGATGTTTGGAAACAAAATAGTCTAAATACGTTTATTGGGGGACATTATTATTACCGTCTCCCTGTCATATATATTGGAGGACATGACCCCTGTCCCCCTGGGATCGCCACCCATGCACACTTTATATCAGGCATTATAAATTCATTCAGTTTGAGAATTACATTTTTCAAAAAACATCTGCTAGATTCCAACATTATACATTTGGTTTAAGGGTTTATGTTGCTGTTTACATGAATCGTTTCCTAATGTTGAGCCATAACTTTGTGCATGATCATTTACATTATGTTTTTTCCTCGAAAAAAAAAACACTTGAAATTTTCAAAAAGATTACTTTGTATCCTGACAAAGACAGTGAGTAATACACAAAGCATCTGATATTATACAACTAATTATACAAGCTTTCATCGTGTACATTTAAGAACATATCTGATTGATTTTAACATTACAAATTTCGTTTGGGGTTTTCTAATGTTGAGCCATAACTTTTATTTACATCATTATATTTTTGTTTTTTCCTGTCAAGGTACACAACCTCTTCAGTCTGCAAATGGCACACAGTTCTCAACATACGACAGAGACAATGATAAGGATACTGAGTCTAATTGTGCAAGGTTATTACAGGGAGGTTGGTGGTTTAATCGTTGTACAGGAGGCAATCCTACATCTGATACACTTAATGGTGAATACCCCAGCGGCATTAGGTGGGATACATGGGATGGGCATCAAATAGTGACGAGTCAAATGGTAATAATCCGATGTGTGGGAAAACTAAATTGGCCTGGGTTTCCTTGTTGAATGGTTGAATGAACTAACGAGTATCAGGGCATTATGTGGGATTTATGGTATGAGCATCAAATAGTGAAATGAAAATAATCCGCTGCACGGGAGTCATTAAATGTTACGGTGCATTTAAAATTTTCTGTTGAGTGGTTGAATCTGTTTTTGCTCCGATAACATTTGGACAGAAAAATTCACTGAAATTATTTCAGCAAATGCTGTTTTATTTTATTAAATTTGTTTGCTTATAGTAAGGATCACTGAAAGGATTTCTTACAGAGTCTTGTGTTTCAGTTAAGTTGTATGCATGACTGAAAAATATTTTTACGCAAAATGTAAAACAGAAACAAATCACACAATTAAACAGACATATGCACCAACAGCAGTCATAATCACATCCATATCACTATGTATTTAGTTATGGCAAATATTGAGCAAGAAACATTTAACATTTGTATACAGCGGGGTCAGCTATAAACACAAATAAATTTATACATGTAGATACTGTTTTAAAAGCATAAAAATATGTATTTTCTCATGTTATTACTACTTCAAATAGGAAACAAAAACAACAGTTGCACCAATCGCTCATTGGGGTATGAAATAAATCCTATAAAGAAAGGTCACACAATTCGTCACTATTTTCACGAAGAAACACTTTGGTAGACCACATAGAACTAAAGACAAGGTACGAGATAACCGAGTTGCTTTTCTGAAATTACCATTTTACCATCATTAAAATTAATGTGCAAAGACATGCACAATTGAAGCGACTTGAACCTGGTATCCGTTTATTTCCTGGTTTTGCACACTCTTTATGAGGAAACATTTTGAAAAAGATGCTTTTCAGTGCGTTTTCAACGAAAACAACATTAAAAGTGAAACCTAATAAAAGGGGCAATTCCATGGTTACTCACGTTACATTATTCTTTGTTCACAGTAGTTGCATTATACCCAGACCAGCACAAACAAATAATTGCAGACATATAAGAGAACAATGGTGGTAACTGACGTTACATAAAATGTCGCTGTTTGTCTTATATAGCGTACATATAACACTGAAGTAAGGTCTGGGTATAATGCAACTACAGTGACAAAAACTGATGAGTGAAATATATATTATGACATTAAGAGTGAGCCCAAAACCTCACAATGTAACGTGAGTAACCATGCAATTGGATTTTATGTAATTTTTATTACATAAAATGTATTCATGAAATTAATCATGAATTTATTCTATCGATGGCATTTCATATCGTTTGGTTCATTTATGAGAGCCAGATGCACAAAGTTGTGATTGGAGGTGACACAGCGCCATTGTTGGGCGTGATTGGGCGATATTGGGCGTCTGTCATTTTATTGCAAGATATGTCGGCTGGAAATATTGATATAAAACTAGTTGAAATGTTAACAAAGAAGTCAGGTGACATTGATGTTAGAACAAAGACCAATAGACTTTCATGGTTCAACCATTAATTTTTGTTTTTCTTTAATACAAAACCACGTAACCAAACCGAGGCTAGAAGGAAAAATAGGCTGGTCACTAGTATGCTTTACCTGACAAAGATGACTGCGGGTGATAAAGGTATATACCTGGCGTATGTACTTGTAAATATTTCCAGTAATGTACATTTCAAGTATGGCTGTGAAACAACATAATTGTGATATGACAGGCGCTCAATAACTCGACCAACAAAAGCGTTACTGAAGAGATCATAGATCTATAATTTACTGTTTAAAAGATTATAATTATTAAATGAATAATTACAGTGTTCATGTGTATGGTATAAATTGCATTTATTTTTCGAGATTTAAATCAGATTAACTTGAAAATAAAAAAAAATACAGATTTTTTTTCCAAGATGACTTTGTAATATTTCTTAAATATACAAATTGATTATATTTGAAAAGATTACATGCAGAAAAAATGGAAAAATAATTTGAACTTTTAAGAAAACGCGCCTGCAAAGTGGATCGTGATAAATACGTTATTTATTTAGGATTTAAATCTCAAAATCAGTTTAGAAGTGATTGTTATAGAGATACTTGCGTGTTTTTATTTAAATGAAATATTATAGATTAATTGAAAATGTTTAAGTGATTTAGTTTATTGCACAACATCATGAGTTTGGGCGATGCATCTTTGAGTAGATTACACAGGAATTTTTTCACTGGAGATGGAGGTCAATAAAAGTTGAGGTATTAATGAAATGTGTCTATCAATTCGGTAAGGAATTGATGGAAGGATGTTCTTTCTAGTAAATCTTTGAATTAATTCATACAATTCATTCAAAGATCATCTGTTTTTGACCAAAATTAAATATTTGACAAAAACATGTGGCTTTAAAAGCAAATTAATCATTTCTTCGGACCGAGAAAAAAATGAATGATTGGTGATCGTCCTTGCCCAATCCGATTGTTTTCCCACCAATAAAGTTGCCCAGCACCAGTCCCATTAGCACCCCCCACCCCTTCACCGGTTTAGGAGATATTCAAGTTCAGGGAAATGGATACACGTGCACGTTTTTCACATTGGTACAAATTCCTCCCATCCTCCTTCCCCTCCCATTCTATAGAGAATTATATGCGTATGTGTATGGAAAGACTATAATAAGCTAATTGGGGTCAGTGTTTGTAATCAGAACAAAACAAAGTCATGTCACAATTCATATCGCTTCTCCCTCACATTTTATATTTTGAAACTAACATTATCTCCAGGTTGGCCATTTTCCCTAAACGAGATGGTAGTGTCACCACAAAGAAAACAAAAATCTCCCTGATTTTTGTTTTTTTAAGGACGATCACCAATTATTTGTTTTTGTATGTGTAACATTGGCCTTCTGACTTTAGTGTCTATCAACACAGCTATTGCAGTTCAAATTTAAAGGGACGAATATTCACGACCTCTTAGAAGACATACAGTCTTATATTTAATCTTTTCTCAACCATTTTGCTTACAATCGATGTGCTTGATATATTAGAATGTCATATTTCGTCAATAATGGATATGTCTTAGTGGTAATGATTATTATGGTATATGTGAAGTTGTATTTTGAACAATCACTTTCAGTTTCATGAAGAAATAATCAAGGCAAATTTAATACAAACCTCGTCTCTATGGACAAACAATAATTTGTTGCATACGCATACAATATGTGTTGGGAACATTACATATTATTCAACATCACAGTTTATAATGAATCTTAAAAGATATCAATGTAATATAGGAATATATGTTGAGATTTAACTGATAATGAAAACAAAATATTAAAAACTAATTAATTTTGTTTTTTCAAACAAAAAATATCAAAATCGATAAAGAAAATAATGAATTTCATTAATATAATGAATCGAAAATAAAATAACAGAAAATTCTGGGTTTATAACGGAAGTTAAATTTTATTAAATTTGAATCGAATTGAATCGAACAAAATGTAGGGGAAGTTAAATCTTGAAATATATTTTAGAGTTTAAAAGTAATTATTTAAAATATCTTGTGCCTTTAATTGTATGCAATATTTATATAAAATGTTAAATTTTCATTAGTTTGGTTTAGTATTTCACAGTATTGAGCCCTGTGTTATCCGAACCATCGATAACATCGATTGAATATCATTGCAAGTGTAATGTTTTGTGGACTATTAACAAATAAGCATTCTCTATAAATCCAAACAAAATAATGGGAGATATTTATAGCCAACTTTAAGACAAACATTCTCTCTACGGTATGGAAAAACAACAAATTGCAGCATTTGCATTGCGAACATAACCAAGTATTCAACAACACAGTTCAATAATTATTGAAAGTTATCACTGTATAAAGTTAAGATATATATTGAGATTTAACTTACGAAATACAAAATATTTAAAAAAATAATATTTTGTTCGAAAATAAGGTTATTATGTTCCATTATACTTCATAAGAATTATGAAATAAAAATAAAAACAAATTAAAGCTTCTCCTAGAAAATGAAACTTCGCTTTCTGATAAAACTATGAAAATGTACAAACAATTTCAGACCTAGCTAAATTACTACAAGACATGATTATGGTTTACAGCGACTGTCATACAATAATTTTGCCACAGGACAAAATATAATGAACAGAGTCTATTTTCAGAAATGGTTCACTGAATGATGTAACAGGACATTCTCATCAACATTTTGACCAAGAAAAGTAATATGACCATTTAGACCTATACAGAAAGAATGACAAATGTTAATGTAATTTCAACAATTGCAGAATATGCCTAAATTATGCATTGCGAACATAACCAATTATTCAATAACACAATTCAATGAATATTAAAAGTTACCAGTGTAAATTGGTATATATATTGAGATTTAATTTATAATGAACACAAAATATCCAAAAATAATTTTGTTAAGTTTAAAAACTATTGCATGAATAAAGCAAATAATGGATTTTATTAAAATTAAATTTGAATTGAACCGAACATTTTAAGTTTATAAGGGATATTGAAATGAATTGAATTTGAAATGCCATTTTAATCGAATTGAATCTAACAAAATTAAGTTTATAGGCGAAATTAAATCTCGAAATATATTTTAATTAAAGTAATTATCTAAAAGATCGTGTGCCTTTAAATTGTATGCAATATTTATATAAAATGTATAACTTTCATTAGCTTTGTCTAGTATTTCACAGTATTCAGCCCTGTATCATCACAGATTGAATATTACACAATATTCATTTATCACATTAGTCTTGGGGAATGCAGGGCGCCAACATTGCTAGCGTAATGTTTTGTGGACTATTAACAAATAAGCATTCTCTTAAAATTACAAACAAAATAATGGGAGATATTTATAGCCAACTTTAAGACAAACATTCTCTCTACGGTATGGAAAAACAACAAATTGCAGCATTTGCATTGCGAACATAACCAAGTATTCAACAACACAGTTCAATAATTATTGAAAGTTATCACTGTATAAAGTTAGGATATATATTGAGATTTAACTTACGAAACACAAAATATTAAAAAAAAAATATTTTGTTCGAATAAAAATCAAACCAAAAGTTTTAAAACTATTGCATGAATAAAGCAAAGAATTAATTTTACTTAAATTGAATTTGAATTCAATCGAACATTTTAAGTTTATAGGGAGAATTGAAATTAACTGAATTTAAAGTATCATTTGAATCGAATTGAATCGAAAAAATGTATTGGGTAGTTAAATCTCAAAATATATTTTAGAATTTAAAAATATTTTTTTCAAAAATATTGTGCCTTTAATTGTATACAACATTTATATAAAATGTTTAACTTTCATTAGCTTTGTTTAGTATTTCACAGTATTTAGTCCTTT
This sequence comes from Zoroaster sp. YZ-2022, assembly GCA_029582265.1. NCBI lineage: Eukaryota > Metazoa > Echinodermata > Asteroidea > Forcipulatida > Zoroasteridae > Zoroaster > Zoroaster sp. YZ-2022. The sequence continues at coordinate 4,692,894 of CM055832.1, forward strand.
GTTAGGCCAAACAAAAAAATATCCGGTTTTTGGTCTTCACAAGCGTCGCCTCAGATCCGCGCGTCAACAGTATGTATTTATTTATTTATTGCTATGAAACGATGTCCAATTGCAGCCAAAATTGCTGGATCGATTGGAATTCTGCCGCTCTGTGTTTTAAACGACTTGTTCACATAGAGGTATGAACATTTGCCCGATTTGTGCAGAATCTCTTAGCCACCATACTTTGTTATGGGAAATTCGGTCTGGTTACAATAACTGCGTATACATGTTAACATGTATCACTTAAAACAAAAATATTACCAAAAAACAAAAACGGTTTTGAAGCCAACCTCTGACCAGAAACCGGAGACATTTTTATTGATGGCCTTATCAAAGCCAACATATATTCATCGATACACATCAGTATATTTTCCTCTTGGGGATGCAGGGCGCCATCATTGCGAGCTTAATGTTTTGTGGACTAGAAACAAGTGTATAAGCATTCTCTAAAAATATAAACCAATGGAAAATAAGGTTATGTTCCATTATACTTCATGAGGATTATGAAATTAAAAAAAAAAACTAAAGCTTCTCCTATAAAATGAAAGTTCGTTCGCTTTCTGATAAAATTATGAAAATGTACAAACAATTTCAGACCTAGCTAAAATACCACTAGACATGATTATGGTTTACAGCAATCATACATCGATTAGAGCATATTTGGGCGATATTTGGCGCCCCTTGTGTCACAGGACGAGATGTACATTGGTTACAAACAATAAGGTATAAAGTTTATTTTCAGAAATGGTTCACTGAATGCTGTAACATGACTTTCTACCAAGAAAAGTAATTTGACAGTGTTCGTTCATCATTTAGGCATATAAAACAAAAACAATTGTAAGGGTGAACATGTTTACATAATTTCATACTAATTTTAATTCACAATTATTTGATATTTTCAGATTATTATTTAAGATCAACTAGTATGCTTATTTTTGCTCGTAACTAATACTTTCTTTAGGAATTCCTTCGCTAAAAACAAAAGAAAGAATTTGTTTGCTTAAAGGGAAGGTACAACATTGGTATTCTGTCTGATTGCCCAGATATACCAAATTATTATCTGAAAGCTAACTTGATATGAAGTTGGTAAAGGTACCAATCAGTCTGAACATTATTTTATCAAAGGTGTTCTCATTTCAGAGAAAACATGACCAAATATGCACATGTTGTGTTTTCATGTAATGTGTTTTCAGTAATAATTATGGATGTTTTTTAACACTTGTCTCATGACGTAGACTCCGTATTGAGCTGAAACTTTCACATGTTGGTTGAATAATGTATTTATTGGTACAAAAAGAGTAAGAATACTATAAGAAGTTTTGCCAACATTATACAATGTTGTACCTTCCTTTTAATGATGTACCTTCGTTTAAAGGGACAATGACATCAACAACAGAGCCGACTTTAAACAGGGCATGGAATCGGTGTCCTAGTTTAAGATGAACACAGTGACTGAAATTATGCGCATTTATGCAGCAGCAACAGTAATATGACCTTATCATGTTGGGTATTATTTTCAGTCAGTGAGTAAATCTAAAACTAGCACTCCGATTCCATGCCCTGTTGATCGTGACGAGACTGTCCCTTTAAAGGAAGTGATTGAACAAGTGACAGCTATTTCTTGAATACGATTTGGGGGCAGTAGGGAGCAGGGCACATGCTTTAACTCCCCACCCCTCCCCCACCACGACCACTCGGAAACTATCCCTCCCCACCCCCGCGGTAAATCCCGAAATATTTTTAGAATTTTGACATCTTTTTGGGGTTCAATTTTTGTGAAATCAAACCTAAAACAAATACGCTAGAAATGTATAGATTGATTAAATTTTTGCTTTGGGTGATAAACAATTGATTTGATTTTGCCCTTACACCAACGTAATGTATGAAGCATTGTATGCTCAGTGCTTTCTGATGTCGAAGATCTTAAAGATGGACTTCAACGAGAGCTCGTACACTAAATCGTCTCCTGAGTCTTGTTTATGTTGTGTTTAGTTATTATTTCATTATCAGTACGATGGTTTTATTCCCCGTTATTTTGTTTAATTTTGATTGTAAAAAATAGCCCCCCTTCTTAGATTTCTGAGCGAGTGGTTTTTTCTCGCCGTTGGCTGCGCGCTTTCATGGTTCCCAGCAAAGGCCCATAGAAATACAATACGAAATGAACGGTGAAATACCAGCGGCCACGTAAACCAGCGTAAGTGTGACGTACTATCTGGGGCATAAATAAAGGAAGCCGTTTTTGTCTTTGTGTTTGGCAATGGGGATTTTACTTGCTCGAAGCTGATACACATGATTTTTCCCCGTTTTGACGATTTTGTGTAAGACGGCATAATGCCTAGCACATGTGCTGTTGGTGGATGTACAAGAAGTGCCACCAAGAATCCAGAGGTTAGTTTTTCCGATTTCCGCGGAATCCGGCGGCTTCAAGGAGTGGGTGAAGTTCGTGAACAATACACGAAAGGATTTCACGTTGACAAAATGGTCGTTGATTTGTTCAGCCCATTTTACGGGCGACTGTAGAGATTCTTCCAGTCAAGTGAAAGAAAGTTTTGGTTTGGATACCAAATATCGTTTGAAGCAAGGCTCTGTTCCAACTTTGAAAGCGTCAAATATCGAGAGAAGGCAAGTGAGTACGACTGGGAGTTCGTTTCGTACACGTCGCTTTTTAATGCACTTTGCTGGGGAACACTCATGACATGTGGCCATAAGCAGCGAATGCCAGTCCTTGATTGTACGTCACAACTACGATATGAATTATTCATGAGTTCGGGCTTTTTGCGAAACACGACTTTTCTAGATAGTGAAATGCTGATCAAAATGAATTTTTTTTTACATTAAGAAATTACTTTATTTGAATTTTAATCATATAGAAGTAATCATTACACACTTCTTGTAAGCCTAACAGCATCAAAACACTGTAATATATTCCGTTGAAGTCCATCTTTAAGAAAAAATGGGGCTAAATTATAAATACGATAATTGTTATATAGATAATACAATTTAATAATGTAATAATTTGTGCGCTCTTATCATTGGAGGTAATGCTATTACCTGCCCCTTGCCATACACACTGGGGGACATACCCCTCCCGTCCCCACACCACCGTATCGCTGCTCATGTAAAATTATACAAATTATTTTCAGTGAGGACACATTATGCAAATGCGAAGGAATTTCTGGAAAAATACTGCTTCTTCATTAAATCTCAAATGTGTACAAAAATATATATAACTTGCTATTTCTATTTAAATCTGCTAAAAATAATATCAATGTTTATCCTATTTGAATGTGTAAATGTTAAAATAAAATCAATGGAAAATGTAATTTGTGTGGAACATACGTTATTGGTCTGGATGACTTGATGATTTTGTTAATGTAAACAACTTAATTGATTGGTGATCGTCCTTACCCAACCTACTGGATTTGACTCGACCCGATTTGGCATTGTTTTATTTCTTCACTTAGTCAAATTATTGGTCTAATGATAAAAGGAAATTCTGATCGCGCCTCCCTCCCAAAGATTTCAACGGAATATTATCCCTAGACCCGACCGACCCAAAAAATCCCCCAAAAACAAAATCGCAGTAAAAGTAACGTTTTTGTATAACTGGAGAAAAAACGTCCCTAAACATTATTTGTTTTGTGAGGACAATCACCAATTTATTTGTTCACATGGCATAACCTGCTTTATATAAAGAGTACAAATCATTTATAATTGATCGTATTACTCGTTTCATATACACAGAGGCTAATGACCGTTAATGACTTAGTATAATGACGTCAGACAGTCACTTTCCCGATATTTCTCACTGGCTATATTATTCAACCCCAATGAGCCTGCTGATTATAATTTTTTTATTAAAATAATGCAAACAAATTTCAATATCATAGGCCCCCTCCCCCTCCCCTTTTCGACACGGATGTGGTTTTTTAAATTTGATTATTGGTCATCGTTAGATGGCGCTTTTACACTCACGTTAAGTGTTGACTGTTGAACAAAATAAGTTCCGAAAGACTCATCAGTTGAATTAAATTAATATGCATGCCTTGTGAGTGTGCTTTATTTACTAACCTGTGTAGCCTGGGTCTATTATCATTTGTATATAGATTGATACAATCCTTGCATTGGGTGATAAACAAGTGATTTGATTGACGATCCATTGCATACTGATCTGGTGTAACCACCAGTTACAACTATTTACCTCTCAAAAGAGAATTTTCACATGGTGTCACCACAAACAGTCTTTACTGATTTGAGTTTGCCCTTACACTGATGAAATGTATGAAGCACTTTATACTCGGGCGACTCGGGCCAGTCGAGTGGGTCATGGGTTCGAATCCTGCTTCTGGATTTTTTCACAGCCACACGGAAAGCATTGATTATACAATATATACATATCGCAGAGCCCACTGCTATATAGGATTCTAGCCGGCCAATCGTCATCAGGCAAGCTCAGTGGTCAAGAACTAATAAGACGTCTGTACTAGTAAGCAGGAGGTCATAGGTTCGAATCCTACCCGAGTTGCCTGTGGATTTTTTTCACAGACACTCAGAAAGCACCGAGTATACAGTGCTACATACATTACATCGCAAGAATTTCATCCATTTATAAAAATACACTTAGTATACACAAACTGTATGTACAGGCTTATTATACACAGGAATCAATGAGGTTTATGGAGACTTCTCTTTCATCGTTTCCATAATAAATGAATTATAACTTCTAACATAAATATCACTAAACAATAAATGTGATTAAAAATTCTCTGCTTTCTTTTTTCTGCTATGAAATGATATCCAATTGCAGCCAAAATTGCTGGATCGATTGAAATTCTGGCGTGCTGTGTTTTAAACTTTTTCACATAGGGGTATGAACGTTTGTCCAATTTGTGAGGTCTCTCTTAGCCACCATACTTTGTATATGGGAAATTAGGTCCTTGTGTATACATGTACATGTATGACGTATTTCCCTGTTGGCACCGAATTATAAGCTTTTTTTTTTGGCCTTATGTCAACATGACCAATGTCTGGATATATTTTACAAGATCAACTTACTTTCATTAAAACAAACCAATTCACCTGCTACACAGTCTCTTGAATATCTTAAGATAGTAGGCAATATAACGGCTCTCTCTCATGATTGGTCTTTACTGTGTGGTGTTTCATGTAATACCACGGCCAAGTCCACGTCCAAGTCCAAATCCTACACCAGGATTGATTTTACATTTAGCATTCATCTGACTTGATAGATCACCTGTGGATCAATGATAATTACTATCAGAAAACCACTTTTCTACCCTTGATCAGAGGTCACCTTAGACCAGAAAGATCACTGTTCAATCAAGAGGTCACCGTTCCCAAGTTGAAAAAAAAATCGGCTCTAGAATTAATTTTTGTTGTTGTAAATCTCCAAAATCGACTAAACTATCATACATGGTGGAATGTAAATTTACACAACAGAAACAGATACATACATGTTATAAATATATGCATTTAAATACATGTGTATATGTGTAAATTTACAACAACCTTGCTCAGACGATTTTGATGGAGGTCCTTGCCAAGATGCTACAGGAAGAGGCAGAAACAGAGGGAGGAGGTGCAGATGCTGGAAGAGCAAACTTTGATTGTGCACCTGTTGAAATCAATAATTGTATGATCAATAATTGATAGGTTGTCAATTCTATCAGATGGTTGATGCATCGTAATATCTGCTCTTATCTATTTACATGTAGCTATCAAAGGGTTTGTTTAATATAATAATGAGTATTTGTAATGTGCCGGTATTTGTCTAAAGACGCTCATGGCACAGCGACACAACATGTACAAGATAAATACAAAAACAGACTATAAACTGGGTACAAGAATTTGATGTGTTAGTGTACAATGATTTGACTTCATGTTTTCATGACATAAGTTACAAGCTTAGTTACTCAGAGATTCCACCTTGTGTCTTGGACTCCTACTTGACATGTTTTCATGACATAAGTTACAAGCTTAGTTACTCAGAGATTCCACCTTGTGTCTTGGACTCCTACTTGACATGTTTTCATGACATAAGTTACAAGCTTAGTTACTCAGAGATTCCACCTTGTGTCTTGGACTCCTACTTGACATGTTTTCATGACATAAGTTACAAGCTTAGTTACTCAGAGATTCCACCTTGTGTCTTGGACTCCTACTTGACATGTTTTCATGACATAAGTTACAAGCTTAGTTACTCAGAGATTCCACCTTGTGTCTTGGACTCCTACTTGACATGTTTTCATGACATAAGTTACAAGCTTTAGTTACTCAGAGATTCCACATTGTGTCTTGGACTCCTACTTGACATATTTTCATGACATAAGTTACAAGCTTTAGTTACTCAGAGATTCCACCTTGTGTCTTGGACTCCTACTTGACATGTTTCATGACATAAGTTACAAGCTTAGTTACTCAGAGATTCCACCTTGTGTCTTGGACTCCTACTTGACATGATGGCAATATAATACTATATATCCAAACGTTACTGTTCTTAAGGGGACAATATCATCACGATCAACAGGGCATAGAATCAGAGTGTTAGTTTTAACTTGGTCACTGAAAATAATACCCCACATGATGAGGTCATTACAGTTGCTGCTGCATAAATGAGCCAATAATTTTCAGTCATTGTGTTCATCAACTAGGACACCGATTCCATGCCCTGTTGAAAGTCTGCTTAGACCATGATGATAACCTTTAAACTAGGACACCGATTCCATGCCCTGTTGAAAGTCTGCTAAGACCACGATGATATTGTTCCTTTAAACTAGGACACCGATTCCATGCCCTGTTGAAAGCCTGCTAAGACCACGATGATATTGTTCCTTTAAACTAGGACACCGATTCCATGCCCTGTTGAAAGCCTGCTAAGACCATGATGATATTGTTCCTTTAAACTACGACACCGATTCCATGCCCTGTTGAAAGTCTGCTTAGACCATGATGATAACCTTTAAACTAGGACACCGATTCCATGCCCTGTTGAAAGTCTGCTAAGACCACGATGATATTGTTCCTTTAAACTAGGACACCGATTCCATGCCCTGTTGAAAGCCTGCTAAGACCACGATGATATTGTTCCTTTAAACTAGGACACCGATTCCATGCCCTGTTGAAAGCCTGCTAAGACCACGATGATATTGTTCCTTTAAACTAGGACACCGATTCCATGCCCTGTTGAAAGTCTGCTTAGACCATGATGATAACCTTTAAACCAGGACACCGATTCCATGCCCTGTTGAAAGTCTGCTAAGACCACGATGATATTGTTACTTTAAACTAGGACACCGATTCCATGCCCTGTTGAAAGCCTGCTAAGACCACGATGATATTGTTCCTTTAAACTAGGACACCGATTCCATGCCCTGTTGAAAGTCTGCTAAGACCACGATGATATTGTTCCTTTAAACTAGGACACCGATTCCATGCCCTGTTGAAAGTCTGCTAAGACCACGATGATATTGTTCCTTTAAACTAGGACACCGATTCCATGCCCTGTTGAAAGTCTGCTAAGACCACGATGATATTGTTCCTTTAAACTAGGACACCGATTCCATGCCCTGTTGAAAGTCTGCTTAGACCACGATGATATTGTTCCTTTAAACTAGGACACCGATTCCATGCATTGTTGAAAGTCTGCTAAGACCACGATGATATTGTTCCTTTAAACTAGGACACCGATTCCATGCCCTGTTGAAAGTCTGCTAAGACCACGATGATATTGTTCCTTTAAACTAGGACACCGATTCCATGACCTGTTGAAAGTCTGCTAAGACCATGATGATATTGTTCCTTTAAACTAGGACACCGATTCCATGCCCTGTTAAAAGCCTGCTAAGACCATGGTGATACTGTTCCTTTAAACTAGGACACTGATTCCATGCCCTGTTGAAAGTCTGCTAAGACCATGATGATATTGTTCCTTTAAACTAGGAAACCGATTCCATGCCCTGTTGAAAGTCTGCTAAGACCATGATGATATTGTTCCTTTAAACTAGGACACCGATTCCATGACCTGTTGAAACTGCTAAGACCATGATGATATTGTTCCTTTAAACTAGGACACCGATTCCATGCCCTGTTGAAAGTCTGCTTAGACCATGATGATATTGTTCCTTTAAACTAGGACACCGATTCTATGCCCTGTTGAAAGTCTGCTTAGACCATGATGAGACTGTTCCTTTAAACTAGGACACCGATTCCATGCCCTGTTGAAAACTGCTAAGACCATGATGACATTGTTCCTTTAAACTAGGACACCGATTCCATGCCCTGTTGAAAGTCTGCTTAGACCATGATGATATTGTTCCTTTAAACTAGGACACCGATTCTATGCCCTGTTGAAAGTCTGCTTAGACCATGATGAGACTGTTCCTTTAAACTAGGACACCGATTCCATGCCCTGTTGAAAACTGCTAAGACCATGATGACATTGTTCCTTTAAACTAGGACACTGATTCCATGCCCTGTTGAAAGTCTGCTAAGACCATGATGATATTGTTCCTTTAAACTAGGACACCGATTCCATTTCCTTTAAAAAGTCTGTTCTAATCTTGATAATTTAACCTCTAATCTTGAACCTTTAAACTGGCAGGGTAATCAAATTTGAAGGATTTCTTAATAATTTCCAATTTTTATAAAGTTGTGTGTAATTGTGATCTGAGTAGTTAATTTTTGTACATGACATGATACAGTTTTAGTGACTTGTCAAACAGAATTGACTTCAGTAATATGACATTAGATTTCAGAACTTGAAGTCTGTGCAGTGTAATGTGTATGCTTTATCTGAATGTCAGTACTAAGTACCTTTATCTTTCTTTAATGTTTATACGGTTTACTTCCTGACACCAATGTGTACGGTTTACTTGCCGACAGCAATGTGTACGGTTTACTTGCCGACAGCAATGTGTACGGTTTACTTGCCGACAGCAATGTACGGTTTACTTGCCGACAGCAATGTGTACGGTTTACTTGCCGACAGCAATGTGTATGGTTTACTTCCTGACAGCAATGTGTATGGTTTACTTGCAGACAGCAATGTGTACGGTTTACTTGCCGACAGCAATGTGTACGGTTTACTTGCCGACAGCAATGTGTACGGTTTACTTGCCGACAGCAATGTGTACGGTTTACTTGCCGACAGCAATGTGTACGGTTTACTTGCCGACAGCAATGTGTATGGTTTACTTCCTGACAGCAATGTGTATGGTTTACTTGCAGACAGCAATGTGTACGGCTTACTTGCCGACAGCAATGTGTACAGTTTACTTCCTGACAGCAATGTGTACGGTTTACTTCCTGACAGCAATGTGTACGGTTTACTTGCAGACAGCAATGTGTACGGTTTACTTGCAGACAGCAATGTGTACGGTTTACTTGCAGACAGCAATGTGTACGGTTTACTTGCAGACAGCAATGTGTACGGTTTACTTGCAGACAGCAATGTGTACGGTTTACTTGCAGACAGCAATGTGTACGGTTTACTTGCAGACAGCAATGTGTACGGTTTACTTCCTGACAGCAATGTGTACGGTTTACTTGCCGACAGCAATGTGTACGGTTTACTTGCAGACAGCAATGTGTACGTTGTGGTTCAGGTTTCTGGTAGAAACAAATTGGCTAAGGGAGCAAACCCCAACAGAAAACCGTGTCACTGTGACAGCACTGAGGGCGGTTGATGGTACAAAACTCTTGACATCTCCCGGCCAGTCACTGCAGGGTCTAGTGGTTCACACCTGTCCTGGCTTGTCCTCGCCGGTGTGAATTTGCCACTAGTTCCCCGAGAGAGTATCGTTAGTAACTTGCAAAAGCTACCGATACTTAAATACCTTGCAAGCAGCCTTCATGATATGCACAACAGTAAGAATCTCCATACCGGATCGGTCGTCGCCCGGGATACGTACCAAGGACCGCGCTGTTCGTCCAGGACTTCCGCCGACAGTGACAAGTAAGCTAGGAAGACCACAAAAACAAAAAGACGATACCAACAGGATATCTACCATGATTATTGGACAGTGGAATGTCAGGACACTCATTGACCGTGAAGGGACTGACAGACCAGAGAGACGGACAGCTCTGGTTGCCATGGAGCTTGAGAAGTACCGAATTGACATTGCTGCACTGTGTGAGACACGATTCTCCGAATCAGGAAGCCTCGATGATGTGAACTACTCATTCTTCTGGAGTGGCAAGCCAGATGGGGAACGACGGGAGGCCGGAGTAGGCTTTGCAATCAGAAGAGATATTGTAGTGAAGCTCTCGGAGATGCCTAAACCGGTGAATGATAGAATCATGACAATGAGAATTCCACTGGCAAAGAATGGAAATGCTACTATCATCAGTGTATACGCACCAACCATGACAAATCCGGACGAAGCAAAGGAGAACTTCTACAATCAGACCAGATCAACCCTGCAGACCATCCCTCGCACTGACAAGTTGATCTTAATGGGAGACTTCAATGCCCGGATAGGACGAGACTACAAGAGGTGGCCAACAGTGATGGGCAGACACGGAGTCGGCAAATGCAACACCAACGGCGAGCTACTTCTAGAGCTGTGCTCAGAGTTCGGACTTCTAATTACCAATACGGTGTTCAAGCAGAAGGACGAATACAAGACCACCTGGATGCACCCTCGCTCCAAACATTGGCACCTGATTGATTACATCATTACGAGACAGAGAGACAGAATGGACATCCACAGTACAAGAGCTATGCGCGAAGCCAACTGTTGGACTGACCACCAACTTCTTAGATCAAAGATCGCATTTGCACTACAACCCAAGCATAGGAAGCAAAGAGCCACCATACCCAAAAAGTTGAACACAGACCAACTGCGAGTAAACAGGCACCGGGCCAACTTAGAGCGTGAGATGAATAACGCAATGGTAGACTGGAGAGTGCAGGAGGGAATGGGAGTGGATCAGGCTTGGACATCGCTCAGTCAGGTCGTTTATGAGACAGCAAGCAACACCCTCGGCAAACCAGAGCGAAAACACCAGGACTGGTTCGACACGGAAGACTCTGAGCTCCAACTACTCATGCAGAAACGGGATGAAGCACACCAACGTGTTCTACAGACCAGAAGAACCAGGACCACTGTCGCTGCATACAAGGAGGCCTGCAGATGCCTGCAAAGGCGCATCCGAAGACTGAAAACCACCTGGTGGGAAGATAAGGCAGTGGACCTTCAGCGTTCAGCAGACAGAAATGACATGAAGTCCTTCTACAGTGGACTGAAGGAGGTTTGGGGTCCCCATTCAAGAGGCACAGTTCATCTTAAGTCCCTGGATGGCAAAGAGACTCTTTCAGACAACAACAGGGTGCTCAAGCGATGGTCACAACACTTTGAGACGTTACTCAACCAGTCCGGAGACATCGAGCCTGCAGCACTAAAAAAGATCAACCAGCGACCACTAGCAATTGCCCTTGACGATGTTCCGACACTGGAAGAACTTCAACTAGCAATCTCCTCTTTGGCTGATGGCAAGGCACCAGGTGTAGATGGGATACCTAGCGAGATATGGAAGCACGGAGGAGCCACACTTACCAACAACTTACTCGGGCTGATCCAACAAGCATGGGAAGAAACTCGGTACCCCAAGAATGGAAGGATGCGAATATTGTCACCATCTTCAAAAAGGGAGACCGGACTCAGTGTGGAAACTATAGAGGAATCTCATTGCTGTCGATAGCTGGGAAAGCATATGCTAGGATCCTTCTAAACAGACTGACTACTCACATAACACCAAGCATAGTTCCAGAAACACAATGTGGATTCCGAAACAACCGGAGCACAGTCGATATGATCTTCTGCCTCAGACAAATACAGGAGAAATGCATTGAGCAAAACCAATCCCTCTATGCGGTCTTTGTAGACTTCACCAAAGCATTTGACACTGTGAGTAGGACGGGTCTATGGCAACTACTGCGAAGGTACGGATGCCCGGACAAGTTCACAAGAATGATAGAGTCACTCCACACAGGCATGATGGCAAAGGTAAAGAAAGCGAACGAGACATCTGACAGCTTCCCAGTAAGTAATGGTGTGAAGCAAGGATGTGTGTTGGCTAACGTTGTTCTCAATCTTTCTCTCGGCTATGCTGGAGGAGGCCTTTGGTGATCTCGAGGAAGGTGTCTACATACAATCCCGTCAGGATGCCAACCTCTTCAATGTCTCACACTTCAAGGCCACGACAAAGACCACACAGATCCTTGTGAGAGAGCTCTTGTTTGCAGATGACAGCGCTCTCGTTGCACACACACCAGAACAGATGCAGCGCATTGTGGATGCATTTTCAGCGGCATCAAAGAAGTTTGGGCTACAGATCAACATCAAGAAGACTAAAGTACTGTTCCAACCCGGACCAACTCATAGAGAGGGGAAGGAAATTCTAGTAGACGGCACAGCCCTACACCAGATAGATGACTTCACCTACCTCGGAAGCACCATTTCAAAGGATGGCCGCATTGACACGGAGTTGACAAAGAGGATGGCCAAGGCGAGCAGCGTTTTTGGGAGACTGCGAACCAGGCTCTGGAATAATCATCATGTCTCAACAAGAGTCAAGTGCAAGATCTACAGAGCCATTGTTTTGTCAACTCTTTTATATGGTGCGGAAAGCTGGACCCTATACAGGAGTCAAGTCAAGAAACTTCACGCCTTCATGATGAGACACCTACGATCAATCATGAGAGTTACCTGGAAGGACAAGGTGACCAATAACGAAATCTTGGAGCGAGCTCACCTACCCTCGATGGAGGACCTGCTCATCCGAAAGACCTTACGATGGACAGGCCACATCATTAGGATGCCCTCCGAGAGACTACCAAAACAGATACTTTTCTCTCAACTCACTGCCGGTGCAAGAAAGATTGGACGGCCACGGCTCCGCTACAAGGACACCATTAAGCGGAACCTCAAGATGCGAGAAATCGACAGCAAGACCTGGACAACTCTTGCAGTCCAGCGACCTGACTGGAGATCAGCTGTGAAATGACATGATGGCCGTCATTGTCGCTTCGCGACCGACAGCTACTACTACTACTACTTGCTGACAGCAATGTGTACGGTTTACTTGCCGACAGCAATGTGTACGGTTTACTTGCCGACAGCAATGTGTACGTTTACTTGCCGACAGCAATGTGTACGGTTTACTTGCCGACAGCAATGTGTACGGTTTACTTGCCGACAGCAATGTGTACGTTTACTTCCTGACAGCAATGTGTACGGTTTACTTCCTGACAGCAATGTGTACGGTTTACTTGCTGACAGCAATGTGTACGGTTTACTTGCAGACAGCAATGTGTACGGTTTACTTGCCGACAGCAATGTGTACGGTTTACTTGCAGACAGCAATGTGTACGTTTACTTGCTGACAGCAATGTGTACGGTTTACTTGCCGACAGCAATGTGTACGGTTTACTTGCTGACAGCAATGTGTACGGTTTACTTGCCGACAGCAATGTGTACGGTTTACTTGCCGACAGCAATGTGTACGGTTTACTTGCCGACAGCATCGTGTACGGTTTACTTGCCGACAGCAATGTGTACGGTTTACTTGCAGACAGCAATGTGTACGTTTACTTGCTGACAGCAATGTGTACGGTTTACTTCCTGACAGCAATGTGTACGGTTTACTTGCAGACAGCAATGTGTACGGTTTACTTGCAGACAGCAATGTGTACGTTTACTTCCTGACAGCAATGTGTATGGTTTACTTGCTGACAGCAATGTGTGCGGTTTACTTCCTGACAGCAATGTGTACGGTTTAATTCCTGACAGCAATGTGTACGGTTTACTTGCCGACAGCAATGTGTACGGTTTACTTGCCGACAGCAATGTGTACGGTTTACTTCCTGACAGCAATGTGTACGGTTTACTTGCTGACAGCAATGTGTACGGTTTACTTCCTGACAGCAATGTGTACGGTTTACTTGCTGACAGCAATGTGTACGGTTTACTTCCTGACAGCAATGTGTACGGTTTACTTGCTGACAGCAATGTGTACGGTTTACTTGCTGACAGCAATGTGTACGGTTTACTTGCTGACAGCAATGTGTACGGTTTACTTGCCGACAGCAATGTGTACGGTTTACTTGCCGACAGCAATGTGTACTGTTTACTTGCTGACAGCAATGTGTACGGTTTACTTGCCGACAGCAATGTGTACGGTTTACTTCCTGACAGCAATGTGTACGGTTTACTTCCTGACAGCAATGTGTACGGTTTACTTGTCGACAGCAATGTGTACGGTTTACTTCCTGACAGCAATGTGTACGGGTTACTTGCCGACAGCAACGTGTACGGTTTACTTCCTGACAGCAATGTGTACGGTTTACTTCCTAACAGCAATGTGTATGGTTTACTTGCCGACAGCAATGTGTACGGTTTACTTCCTGACAGCAATGTGTATGGTTTACTTGCAGACAGCAATGTGTATGGTTTACTTCCTGACAGCAATGTGTACGGTTTACTTCCTGACAGCAATGTGTACGGTTTACTTCCTGACAGCAATGTGTACGGTTTACTTATCGACAGCAATGTGTACGGTTTACTTATCTACAGCAATGTGTACGGTTTACTTCCTGACAGCAATGTGTATGGTTTACTTCCTGACAGCAATGTGTACGGTTTACTTCCTGACAGCAATGTGTATGGTTTACTTGCTGACAGCAATGTGTACGGTTTACTTCCTGACAGCAATGTGTACGGTTTACTTCCTGACAGCAATGTGTATGGTTTACTTGCCGACAGCAATGTGTACGGTTTACTTGCTGACAGCAATGTGTACGGTTTACTTTTCAATAATATATGTATGATTTACTTACTGACTGATGATGGTCTTCTCCATGGCTCTTCCTTCAGTTCAGGTTTTTCAATTACTTTCTATCAAAACAAAAAATCACTAAAGTGATGAAAATAACGAAGAACTACTATCCGAAATAGTCCAACATGTTTAAATAAATGGAGGCACACAATGTATTGAGCAAACAACCTGGGGCGTGTTTTCATGACCATAACCAGAAACATGTTTGCGCTTCGGTCATTGGTTAAGCATTTTCGCGAGTCTAGTTGTGCTACGATGATATCATTGTTCTGACCAAACGTCAACCAATGTTTGTGATCGGTTACCCTTGGTTTCAAGATGGCAATTTGTGATAAATGTTTTGTTAATTATTTGTTAAAACATGATGGAATGATTGTTCGTATAGCAGTATATCTTTCAAGTTTCTTACTAGCACTCACGATTAAGTTCTATTTTGGCAAAATTTGAATTACACCGTATATTTTGAGAAACGTTGATGATTGAACATGTCGCAAACTGTACTTGTGGATCAGACCCCAGTCAGTGTGGAGGGATTCAAAACACACCCCTGTACTTGACGATCAGACCCCAGTCAGTGTGGAGGGATTCAAAACACGCCCCTGTACTTGAGGATCAGACACCAGTCAGTGTGAAGGGATTCAAAACACGCCCCTGTACTTGAGGATCAGACCCCAGTCAGTGTGGAGGGATTCAAAACACGTCCCTGTACTTGAGGATCAGACCCCAGTCAGTGTGGAGGGATTCAAAACACGCCCCTGTACTTGAGGATCAGACCCCAGTCAGTGTGGAGGGATCCAAAACACGCCCCTGTACTTGAGGATCAGACACCAGTCAGTGTGGAGGGATTCAAAACACACCCCTGTACTTGAGGATCAGACCCCAGTCAGTGTGGAGGGATTCAAAACACGCCCCTGTACTTGAGGATCAGACCCCAGTCAGTGTGGAGGGATGGGTAGTAATAACAACATTTTTCTGTTGTAGTAATTTCAACCAAAGCTTGTGATCAAAGCTTGCAACTTGCAAAATAAATAATATGGTATATCAATGGTTATTAAATTGTTCTTGAATTGTAACATAAACATGTAATTCTCAAATAACATGGATATCCATCTACTTCAGTCATGATAAGAAAAACTAATAAGATAGAATTGGTTTGTAATCAATAAGGCCAAAAACTAATAAGATAGAATTGGTTTGTAATCAATAAGGCCAAAAACTAATAAGATAGAATTGGTTTGTAATCAATAAGGCTAAAAATAGTAGCCTCAGACCTGCGTGTCAACATTTTTAATTTTATTTTAATTTGCTATGAAATGATGTCCAATTGCGGCCAAAATTGCTGGATCAATTGGAATTCTGCCATGCTGTGTTTTAACTTTTTCACATAGGGTATGAACGTTTGCTTGATTTGTGAGGCCTCTCTTTTATTTTGGCCTGAGGCTTTTTAGTTTCAATGAACATTAAAACAAAACAAAAACTTACTGGTGTGTTGTGATTTCCAATATCATTGGGTTCTCTTCTTTTGTGATCTATATCCATACCTCTGCCTCCAGCAGCATAATTTCTTGGTGGCTTTTGTTTGGGCTTGCTGTTTGAGTACTGGGAACCATAGACAGATGGTCAATCATCTTGCCTTTCAGGGAGGTGTTTAGATGTCAGCTCAATGTTAATAGTTGAAGCCAAAGAATCACTGAAACAGAAGCTGTGTATATATGGAGATATATTTATAACATCATGTCATGGAGATGTGTTGATGTCAGTTAAATCTACAGAATCAAACAAAATCATGTCAGGAACAGAGGTGTGTAGAAGTCAGTCATAAATGAATCACTCATACAGAAGATGTATAGGTAGAGAGATTCTTAACATCATGTCAGGGATGGAGGTGTGCAGACGTCAGTCAAGAATCACAATACGAAAGCTATATACTTCTATACATTTTAATAATCTTAAGTTTACAAATGTTTACTTCAATTCCTTTTTGCATTTCATGTTTTTTTTCTGTTCTCAATCATGTATATACCCCTCCGACGAGGGAGGTACCTACCACTTTATTCGAAGGCGGTATCTCTCCACTTTTCAGTGGCATCCCTATTAATGATATTAAAATTATTATCTATGCATTCCCAATTAATTTTTTACATCCAAATGACTTCCACACATGCCCTGCTATGGTCTAGTATTATTTTCAACCCCAGATGACACACGACGGCTGTGTAGTGTAGCTCTCTCCTGTATGACCTAGCACACAGTAAATAGCGTTATAGTTTATCTCTCCACCATGTAAACAACATGTAACAGAACCCAGACACTCTGTCTGGGGGGGTGGGGGGGTTATGCCTGGCACTGGCACTGGCTCTGGCTCTGGCTGTCGCAAGACATCAAAGAGCACAGCCTGAGGCCAAACAGATGGTTCCACTTATCAGAGGGTTAGATCTGGGTAGGTCTTTATGTGTACACAATGGATGGTTGATTTTGTGCACAGACATATGGCAGCGATTACTTTTCCAGCCCAGAAAAAAAAAACTACACAGCTCTGGGAACTGACACCCCTTCTAAGATATGTGGAATGGTCCACTTTAGGATATCAATGACTCCCAGGCAAGTGTGGCTTTTTTTTCTGGGAAAAACAATGAAATAAATAACTTCTGCCACTCGCGAGTGGAGGGCCAACTCCTCGACATGGTATACCATCAATTATAATGCTTCATATTGAATTCTTGGAGTTAATGTCAACGACTAGTTTTCTACAAATTTGCTTACAATTTTTTCTTAGCTTTGCCCAAAGCACAGTAATCCATAGGCACCTCATTATCACGAAGTGTGCCACTCGTGTACTAACCTAGTCCACGGCACAGTACCAGAAATCTGTTACCTACATGAAGTGTGCCACTCGTGTACTAACCTAGTCCACGGCACAGTACCAGAAGTCTATTACCTACATGAAGTGTGCCACTCGTGTACTAACCTAGTCCACGGCACAGTACCAGAAGTCTGTTACCTACATGAAGTGTGCCACTCGTGTACTAACCTAGTCCACGGCACAGTACCAGAAGTCTATTACCTACATGAAGTGTGCCACTCGTGTACTAACCTAGTCCACGGCACAGTACCAGAAGTCTGTTACCTACATGAAGTGTGCCACTCGTGTACTAACCTAGTCCACGGCACAGTACCAGAAGTCTGTTACCGACATGAAGTGTGCCACTCGAACTATTCGCCCATTGTTCGCCCCAAAGATGGTTCGCCCTCATCTAGTTTAAGATTGCATCTAGTTCTAGGAAATAGCTTGACGTGTCAAGCGCCTAATCCCATGATGCCTTACATCAGGCTAGGCAGAGTGGTAAAACTTGTAACCATACTCGTTGTGCATGCGTGCATTTAGAGTACAATGCCATGGTATGGATTACAGTACACTTCATGTACATTGTAGGTAATAGACTTCTGATAAAACCCATTCAAAGAATCAACTAGAATTATATCAATAAAGAGAATGGAATTGATATTGATCTCACCTTGTTGCAGCATCATAGTCAAATGCTGTGGTAGTCGGTAGATCAGTAGATGCGCTGTGTGATGGTGGAGTAGAACCTCCATGAACAAATAACTCATATATCAATATTTCCATCTCATACACCTTGGCAAGTTTGTTAGGTAGACCTAAGCAATGCAAATACACAGGTATCAATGCAGATACCAACATTATAATAAGTATACACAGGTATCAAATGCAGACACCAACATTATAATAAGTATACACAGATATCAATGCAAATACCAACATTATAATAAGTATACACAGGTATCAATGCAGATAGCAACATTATAATAAGTATACACAGGTATCAATGCAGACACCAACATTATAATAAGTATACACAGGTATCAATGCAGATACCAACATTATAATAAGTATACACAGGTATCAATGCAGATACCAACATTATAATAAGTATATACAGGTATCAATGCAGACACCAACATTATAATAAGTATAGACAGGTATCAATGCAGATACCAACATTATAATAAGTATACACAGGTATCAATGCAGATACCAACATTATAATAAGTATATACACAGGTATCAATGCAAATACCAACATTATAATAAGTATAGACAGGTATCAATGCAGATACCAACATTATAATAAGTATACACAGGTATCAATGCAGATACCAACATTACACTAAGATAATACTTAAAACAATAAAGGAATTGTATACCTTTGATAAAATTTCTGTATTAGTGCTGGGAGTTACCAGTTAGTCTAAAAATTGGCTGCAAATTCTTCAAAATCTTTGTTATTCTTGGTTTCGGTTAACTGGTTAACGAATTTCTAAACGGTTAGTGCAGTTTTGGTTGGTTAACTGATAATTACAAAGAATCAAGAAAGATGTACAGGAATTCCTGTATAAAATGTCTTACCTGCATGATCTGAGAGCCATCTCAAGCAACCTTCAACTTCATTACGTCTCTGTATACAATGGGTAATCTACCAGGGTCCACGAATCGATGGAATATATCAATGATGCCGGCATATAAGCTGTACGATGTACATGCTATCTCACATGGGAGATAGCCTTTATCATCTGGTAACTCACACATGTCTCAAATGATAACACATGGAACTTCTCCATACATTCAGCTGTAATCAAATAAAAACAATATAGGAATTTTAAAACCGCATGGGTTTATGATTTAAACTCAATACATATTTGAATAACATAATAACCTTTAAAGGAACAATATTGTCACGATCAGAAGATTTTCAACAGGGCATGGAATCAGTGTTCTAGTTTAAGATGAACACAGTCACTGAAAATTACTGGCTCATTTATATAGCAGCAGAAGTAATATGACCTAATCATCATGTGGGTTATTATTGTCAGTTAACTGAGTTAATCTAACATTAGTAGTACAATTCCATGCCCTGTTGATCATGACGATACTGTCCCTTTAATATGTACGTGTACATGCAGAAAACAAAGATGAATTCTTGATTTTTTTTTTAACCCTAACTCCCTAAACAACAAAGGCAGTTGGAGGATTCTGAAGGATTTTTATTGTTCACGAACAATGCTTAGGGAGTTAGGGTTAATGAAGTTTGTTTGCTCCAAGACACTCTGATATTGTCTTAGAAATTACAGTAAAAACCAAACAAAATTGGGAGCCAAGAATTCATATGAAGTAAATGAAAGTATGTACATGTATTAACATTGTACTAAAACATCTCTAAATTTACTTCCCATCAATACACAGACCAGAGGACAGGGAGCTAGACTAGTCTGTTTTTGTATCAAGGCATTAACATGGAGAGTAATACTGGCATGCGTGGAATTTGGTCACATACACGTATCTTGATTGAACTTTAGTGGCAAGTATCTATAATGGTCAAAACCAAACAACTGACTTTTTGACTGTTGAACCACTGTGCACACAGGGGGTATTTTTGACCATTTCTTACTGTAAATGTACTACTACACAGTGTTACCGCAAACCAATCGATACTTTCCCACTTGTTACAAAATTCTGCCATATTTTTGCATCAATTCTCTGTAATCCTTAAATTGATAATGACACTAATCTGCCTCAGAATGCATTACTGGGCATCAATAATGTAGAAACCTCAAGCTTCTGGGGGGATTCTGGCAGTTTTATGATGGGTTTACTGCATTGATAGAGTTTGGAAAACATGCCAAAATTAACTTTTTTTTCTCAAAAAAACCCCAACAAATCCAATTGTCAATAAAAGCCAGTAAAACGTTTGTTATTCCTTAACATTTTAGTGTAGAAATATTGATTATGATCAGAGATCACAAGAGGAGCAAAAATATGCATTAAGACACATTACAGGCTGTGCCACTTTAGGCCATTAAAAAGTCTCGTTTCTGGTCATCTGTCGGCTACTAAATCGGTGCGGTGACACGCTTTTTTTTCTCCAACAGGGAAATACGTGATACAGGTATACGCTGCAACCAAATGTCCCATATACAGCCAACAAAAATGAAAGAAAATTAAAAATGCTGACATGCAGGTCTGAGACTTTTTTTGGGGGGAGGGGGTGACATACATTTTGTGTATCTTATAGGTACAGTGCAGGTTAGGGGTGGACGATATCACAATATATCTAATGATACGATATTCCAAAAATTATTGGCTAAATCGGTTATGGTCTTGAAGATTTATAGCTTGTTATGAGAACACAGAGACCTGACGTAAACGGCTGTTTGATGTCGGAGATACGGCGGGGACGGCGTGGTGCATTACGCGAATGAAACATGTGCCAGACGGTGCCACGTGAGAAAACACGCACAGGCAGCGGGCGACAGGTTCGGGTAATGTAAGGCGCAGGCTACGGCCGCGGCATTGCAGAAAAGATCGGGGGAAAAGTGCTGAAACGACCTCCCCCCCCCCCCCCCCCTCTCGCGTGGAAACGACGACGTCCATGGATTTCTAAGGGTGGCCAAGTTACTCTCAGGATTTTTCCACGACAAACAAAACAGAGGTGGCCTGACAGTTACGCCGACGGCCAAAATCGGGGCCAAAATCATGTCCTAAAAAAACAATCCAAAGCCAACATGGTGACGTACGGGATAACCTTATTAAGAAGGCAGGGGCACAGCAAGAGCAAGCACATGAATTGACTGGTTCCCTGTCTATATCCTATCAAGGATATAGGCATTTATGAACGTCACGGTGAGTTCTTTATTTATGAAGTGTTTGTTGCACCGAGAGGCAAAAACAAGTCAGCTCGTTTTGGAGCGACTGTGTGGAGAAACTGTTTATTACCTATGCAACTTCCCTGTAAAACTTGCATGCAAAAGTAGTTATTTCCGGTGTCCAATGTCTTCAATGTACGATACATTTGTTTTCATATTATTTAAAAATTCCACATATTGAGACGATAATATCGTTTATTGCTGATATCATGGCCGTCGAGAATCGAGATGCGCACAATTTACAAAATTCTTCTGTTAACTTTCAAAGCACAAATGGGTCAAGCTCCATCTTATTTATCTGAACTTGTTCACCGTTATTCTCCTACTCGGCTCAACAGGCATTGCTTGCTTCATCTACACGGGCTTCTACCAAATTTTATGGAGAAAGGTCTTTCTCTTACGCTGCACCAATGTTATGGAACAATCTACCCGTGCATATTCGCCAATCTAGTTCTGTGAACCGTTTTAAATCTCTGTTAAAAACTCATTTGTTTGAATGTGCTTATTTGTAATCTGGTTCTCTCTCATTGTATTTTTCTATGCTTTTTTCCCCCCACGTATGCGCTTAGAGGCTTTGGCATTAGGCGCTTTACAAATGTCTATTATTATTATTATTATTATCAAAAAAATCAATATCGTCACCCCAAGTAGGTGCATGCACAGGTGGTGTTTGAGGGTCACATGCCTGTTTCTTCACATCGTGATTGGATAGATTTGCATAGTAGCAGATTTATATTGTTCTTATTGGCTGTTCGATTGCTCATGAATATGTTCATTATCTTACATATTCATTTTTATACCTTGCCTGTACAAAAGTAGGCGCTATGTAAACTATGGACTGTATAATACATGTATGTTGACTGTGCCGAACTGAGGTATGTTACGGGCCAAGCAGGTACTAAACAATAGGATTTTAAACAAATTCATCCATCTGGGTTCCTAATGATAAAGGGAAATGTGTTGCCGAAGAACAAAGATACAATGACGACCAAAAGGTAAGCCTCGACTGTCGGGATAAATTGCCCCGCTCTGGGGCTCAAAAGCGAATGATTTTATAAAACCGTGATTTTATTTTTGAAAATCGAATTTGGCGATATTTCAGTTTAGTAAAAATCCCTCGCTTTGGTGTCAGTTAAAAAAAAAAAAAAACGTGACTACTCAGTTTTACCAAAAAACCACCCAAGCCTAATTAGAACCTAAGTCTGATGTGCTGGACCACTCAGCAACCACACCTCTATCAATGTTGTATCTTCCCTTTAACATTAGTAACAACAAAGGAAATGTTGTTGTCTTTCACTCCATGGAGGTATAAAGTAACTCACCAACATTATAACACAAGCCAGTGTGACAGATGCCCAAATGAAACCATCTTCAGCGGGAAAGATAGAGTAACTCACCAACATTATAACACTAGCCGGTGTGACAAATGCCCAAATGAAACCATCTTCAGCGGGAAAGATACAGTAACTCACCAACATTATAACACAAGCCGGTGTGACAAATGCCCAAATGAAACCATCTTCATCGGGAAAGATAGAGTAACTCACCAACATTATAACACAAGCCGGTGTGACAAATGCCCAAATGAAACCATCTTCAGCGGGAAAGATACAGTAACTCACCAACATTATAACACAAGCCGGTGTGACAGATGCCCAAATGAAACCATCTTCAGCGGCAAAGATACAGTAACTCACCAACATTATAACACTAGCTGGTGTGACAGATGCCCAAATGAAACCATCTTCAGCGGGAAAGATACAGTAACTCACCAACATTATAACACAAGCCGGTGTGACAAATGCCCAAATGAAACCATCTTCATCGGGAAAGATAGAGTAACTCACCAACATTATAACACAAGCCGGTGTGACAAATGCCCAAATGAAACCATCTTCAGCGGGAAAGATACAGTAACTCACCAACATTATAACACAAGCCGGTGTGACAAATGCCCAAATGAAACCATCTTCAGTGGCAAAGATACAGTAACTCACTAACATTATAACACTAGGCAGTGTGACAAATGCCCAAATGAAACCATCTTCATCGGGAAAGATAGAGTAACTCACTAACATTATAACACTAGCCGGTGTGACAAATGCCCAAATGAAACCATCTTCAGTGGTAAAGATACAGTAACTCACTAACATAACACAAGCTGGTGTGACAAATGCCCAAATGAAACCATCTTCATTGGCAAAGATACAGTAACTCACTAACATTATAACACTAGCCGGTGTGACAAATGCCCAAATGAAACCATCTTCAATGGCAAAGATACAGTAACTCACTAACATTATAACACAAGCCGGTGTGACAAATGCCCAAATGAAACCATCTTCAGCGGGAAAGATAGAGTAACTCACCAACATTATAACACAAGCTGGTGTGACAAATGCCCAAATGAAACCATCTTCATCGGGAAAGATAGAGTAACTCACCAACATTATAACACAAGCCAGTGTGACAAATGCCCAAATGAAACCATCTTCAGCGGGAAAGATACGGTAACTCACCAACATTATAACACTAGCTGGTGCGACAAATGCCCAAATGAAACCATCTTCAGCGGGAAAGATACAGTAACTCACCAACATTATAACACTAGCTGGTGTGACAAATGCCCAAATGAAACCATCTTCAGCGGGAAAGATAGAGTAACTCACCAACATTATAACACTAGCTGGTGCGACAAATGCCCAAATGAGACCATCTTCATCGGGAAAGATAGATTAACTCACCAACATTATAACACAAGCCGGTGTGACGAATGCCCAAATGAAACCACCTTCATCGGGAAAGATAGAGTAACTCACCAACATTATAACACAAGCCGGTGTGACAGATGCCCAAATGAAACCATCTTCATCGGGAAAGATACGGTAACTCACCAACATTATAACACTAGCTGGTGTGACAAATGCCCAAATGAAACCATCTTCAGCGGGAAAGATACGGTAACTCACCAACATTATAACACAACCCGGTGTGACAAATGCCCAAATGAAACCATCTTCAGCGGGAAAGATAGAGTAACTCACTAACATTATAACACAAGCCGGTGTGACAAATGCCCAAATGAAACCATCTTCAGCGGGAAAGATAGAGTAACTCACTAACATTATAACACAAGCCGGTGTGACAAATGCCCAAATGAAACCATCTTCAGCGGGAAAGATAGAGTAACTCACCAACATTGTAACACAAGCTGGTGTGACAAATGCCCAAATGAAACCATCTTCAGTGGCAAAGATACAGTAACTCACTAACATTATAACACTAACTGTGTGACAAATGCCCAAATGAAACCATCTTCAGTGGCAAAGATACAGTAACTCACTAACATTATAACACAAGCCGGTGTGACAAATGCCCAAATGAAACCATCTTCAGCGGGAAAGATAGAGTAACTCACCAACATTATAACACAAGCTGGTGTGACAAATGCCCAAATGAAACCATCTTCAGCGGGAAAGATAGAGTAACTCACCAACATTATAACACAAGCCAGTGTGACAAATGCCCAAATGAAACCATCTTCAGCGGGAAAGATACGATAACTCACCAACATTATAACACTAGCTGGTGCGACAAATGCCCAAATGAAACCATCTTCAGTGGGAAAGATAGAGTAACTCACCAACATTATAACACTAGCTGGTGCGACAAATGCCCAAATGAAACCATCTTCAGTGGGAAAGATAGAGTAAATCACCAACATTGTAACACAAGCTGGTGTGACAAATGCCCAAATGAAACCATCTTCAGTGGCAAAGATACAGTAACTCACTAACATTATAACACTAGCTGGTGTGACAAATGCCCAAATGAAACCATCTTCAGTGGCAAAGATACAGTAACTCACTAACATTATACCACAAGCCGGTGTGACAAATGCCCAAATGAAACCATCTTCAGCGGGAAAGATAGAGTAACTCACCAACATTATAACACAAGCTGGTGTGACAAATGCCCAAATGAAACCATCTTCATCGGGAAAGATACAGTAACTCACCAACATTGTAACACAAGCTGGTGTGACAAATGCCCAAATGAAACCATCTTCAGCGGGAAAGATACGGTAACTCACCAACATTATAACACTAGCTGGTGCGACAAATGCCCAAATGAAACCATCTTCAGTGGGAAAGATAGAGTAACTCACCAAGATTATAACACTAGCTGGTGCGACAAATGCCCAAATGAAACCATCTTCAGTGGGAAAGATACAGTAACTCACCAACATTGTAACACAAGCTGGTGTGACAAATGCCCAAATGAAACCATCTTCAGTGGCAAAGATACAGTAACTCACTAACATTATAACACAAGCCGGTGTGACAAATGCCCAAATGAAACCATCTTCAGTGGCAAAGATACAGTAACTCACTAACATTATAACACAAGCCGGTGTGACAAATGCCCAAATGAAACCATCTTCAGCGGGAAAGATAGAGTAACTCACCAACATTATAACACAAGCTGGTGTCACAAACGCCCAAATGAAACCATCTTCATCGGGAAAGATAGAGTAACTCACCAACATTATAACACAAGCGGGTGTGACAAATGCCCAAATGAAACCATCTTCATCGGGAAAGATACAGTAACTCACCAACATTGTAACACAAGCTGGTGTGACAAATGCCCAAATGAAACCATCTTCAGCGGGAAAGATACGGTAACTCACCAACATCATAACACTAGCTGGTGCGACAAATGCCCAAATGAAACCATCTTCAGTGGGAAAGATAGAGTAACTCACCAACATTATAACACTAGCTGGTGCGACAAATGCCCAAATGAAACCATCTTCAGTGGGAAAGATAGAGTAACTCACCAACATTGTAACACAAGCTGGTGTGACAAATGCCCAAATGAAACCATCTTCAGTGGCAAAGATACAGTAACTCACTAACATTATAACACAAGCCGGTGTGACAAATGCCCAAATGAAACCACCTTCATCGGGAAAGATAGAGTAACTCACCAACATTATAACACAAGCCGGTGTGACAGATGCCCAAATGAAACCATCTTCATCGGGAAAGATACGGTAACTCACCAACATTATAACACTAGCTGGTGTGACAAATGCCCAAATGAAACCATCTTCAGCGGGAAAGATACGGTAACTCACCAACATTATAACACAACCCGGTGTGACAAATGCCCAAATGAAACCATCTTCAGCGGGAAAGATAGAGTAACTCACTAACATTATAACACAAGCCGGTGTGACAAATGCCCAAATGAAACCATCTTCAGCGGGAAAGATAGAGTAACTCACCAACATTGTAACACAAGCTGGTGTGACAAATGCCCAAATGAAACCATCTTCAGTGGCAAAGATACAGTAACTCACTAACATTATAACACTAACTGTGTGACAAATGCCCAAATGAAACCATCTTCAGTGGCAAAGATACAGTAACTCACTAACATTATAACACAAGCCGGTGTGACAAATGCCCAAATGAAACCATCTTCAGCGGGAAAGATAGAGTAACTCACCAACGTTATAACACAAGCTGGTGTGACAAATGCCCAAATGAAACCATCTTCAGCGGGAAAGATAGAGTAACTCACCAACATTATAACACAAGCCAGTGTGACAAATGCCCAAATGAAACCATCTTCAGCGGGAAAGATACGATAACTCACCAACATTATAACACTAGCTGGTGCGACAAATGCCCAAATGAAACCATCTTCAGTGGGAAAGATAGAGTAACTCACCAACATTATAACACTAGCTGGTGCGACAAATGCCCAAATGAAACCATCTTCAGTGGGAAAGATAGAGTAAATCACCAACATTGTAACACAAGCTGGTGTGACAAATGCCCAAATGAAACTATCTTCAGTGGCAAAGATACAGTAACTCACTAACATTATAACACTAGCTGGTGTGACAAATGCCCAAATGAAACCATCTTCAGTGGCAAAGATACAGTAACTCACTAACATTATACCACAAGCCGGTGTGACAAATGCCCAAATGAAACCATCTTCAGCGGGAAAGATAGAGTAACTCACCAACATTATAACACAAGCTGGTGTGACAAATGCCCAAATGAAACCATCTTCATCGGGAAAGATAGAGTAACTCACCAACATTATAACACAAGCCGGTGTGACAAATGCCCAAATGAAACCATCTTCATCGGGAAAGATACAGTAACTCACCAACATTGTAACACAAGCTGGTGTGACAAATGCCCAAATGAAACCATCTTCAGCGGGAAAGATACGGTAACTCACCAACATTATAACACTAGCTGGTGCGACAAATGCCCAAATGAAACCATCTTCAGTGGGAAAGATAGAGTAACTCACCAACATTATAACACTAGCTGGTGCGACAAATGCCCAAATGAAACCATCTTCATCGGGAAAGATACAGTAACTCACCAACATTGTAACACAAGCTGGTGTGACAAATGCCCAAATGAAACCATCTTCAGCGGGATAGATACGGTAACTCACCAACATTATAACACTAGCTGGTGCGACAAATGCCCAAATGAAACCATCTTCAGTGGGAAAGATAGAGTAACTCACCAACATTATAACACTAGCTGGTGCGACAAATGCCCAAATGAAACCATCTTCAGCGGGAAAGATACAGTAACTCACCAACATTATAACACAAGCCGGTGTGACAGATGCCCAAATGAAACCATCTTCATCGGGAAAGATACGGTAACTCACCAACATTATAACACTAGCTGGTGTGACAAATGCCCAAATGAAACCATCTTCATCGGGAAAGATACAGTAACTCACCAACATTATAACACAAGCCGGTGTGACAAATGCCCAAATGAAACCATCTTCAGCGGGAAAGATAGAGTAACTCACCAACATTATAACACAAGCCGGTGTGACAAATGCCCAAATGAAACCATCTTCATCGGGAAAGATAGAGTAACTCACCAACATTATAACACAAGCCGGTGTGACAAATGCCCAAATGAAACCATCTTCATCGGGAAAGATACAGTAACTCACCAACATTGTAACACAAGCTGGTGTGACAAATGCCCAAATGAAACCATCTTCAGCGGGAAAGATACGGTAACTCACCAACATTATAACACTAGCTGGTGCGACAAATGCCCAAATGAAACCATCTTCAGTGGGAAAGATAGAGTAACTCACCAACATTATAACACTAGCTGGTGCGACAAATGCCCAAATGAAACCATCTTCAGCGGGAAAGATACAGTAACTCACCAACATTATAACACAAGCCGGTGTGACAGATGCCCAAATGAAACCATCTTCATCGGGAAAGATACGGTAACTCACCAACATTATAACACTAGCCGGTGTGACAAATGCCCAAATGAAACCATCTTCAGCGGGAAAGATACGGTAACTCACCAACATTATAACACAAGCTGGTGTGACAAATGCCCAAATGAAACCATCTTCAGCGGGAAAGATAGAGTAACTCACTAACATTATAACACAAGCCGGTGTGACAAATGCCCAAATGAAACCATCTTCATCGGGAAAGATACAGTAACTCACCAACATTGTAACACAAGCTGGTGTGACAAATGCCCAAATGAAACCATCTTCATCGGGAAAGATAGAGTAACTCACCAACATTATAACACAAGCGGGTGTGACAAATGCCCAAATGAAACCATCTTCATCGGGAAAGATACAGTAACTCACCAACATTGTAACACAAGCTGGTGTGACAAATGCCCAAATGAAACCATCTTCAGCGGGAAAGATACGGTAACTCACCAACATTATAACACTAGCTGGTGCGACAAATGCCCAAATGAAACCATCTTCAGTGGGAAAGATAGAGTAACTCACCAAGATTATAACACTAGCTGGTGCGACAAATGCCCAAATGAAACCATCTTCAGTGGGAAAGATACAGTAACTCACCAACATTGTAACACAAGCTGGTGTGACAAATGCCCAAATGAAACCATCTTCAGTGGCAAAGATACAGTAACTCACTAACATTATAACACAAGCCGGTGTGACAAATGCCCAAATGAAACCATCTTCAGCGGGAAAGATAGAGTAACTCACCAACATTATAACACAAGCTGGTGTGACAAACGCCCAAATGAAACCATCTTCATCGGGAAAGATAGAGTAACTCACCAACATTATAACACTAGCTGGTGCGACAAATGCCCAAATGAAACCATCTTCATCGGGAAAGATACAGTAACTCACCAACATTGTAACACAAGCTGGTGTGACAAATGCCCAAATGAAACCATCTTCAGCGGGATAGATACGGTAACTCACCAACATTATAACACTAGCTGGTGCGACAAATGCCCAAATGAAACCATCTTCAGTGGGAAAGATAGAGTAACTCACCAACATTATAACACTAGCTGGTGCGACAAATGCCCAAATGAAACCATCTTCAGCGGGAAAGATACAGTAACTCACCAACATTATAACACAAGCCGGTGTGACAGATGCCCAAATGAAACCATCTTCATCGGGAAAGATACGGTAACTCACCAACATTATAACACTAGCTGGTGTGACAAATGCCCAAATGAAACCATCTTCAGCGGGAAAGATACGGTAACTCACCAACATTATAACACAAGCTGGTGTGACAAATGCCCAAATGAAACCATCTTCAGCGGGAAAGATAGAGTAACTCACTAATATTATAACACAAGCCGGTGTGACAAATGCCCAAATGAAACCATCTTCAGCGGGAAAGATAGAGTAACTCACCAACATTGTAACACAAGCTGGTGTGACAAATGCCCAAATGAAACCATCTTCATCGGGAAAGATACAGTAACTCACCAACATTATACCACAAGCCGGTGTGACAAATGCCCAAATGAAACCATCTTCAGCGGGAAAGATAGAGTAACTCACCAACATTATAACACAAGCCGGTGTGACAAATGCCCAAATGAAACCATCTTCATCGGGAAAGATAGAGTAACTCACCAACATTATAACACAAGCCGGTGTGACAAATGCCCAAATGAAACCATCTTCATCGGGAAAGATACAGTAACTCACCAACATTGTAACACAAGCTGGTGTGACAAATGCCCAAATGAAACCATCTTCAGCGGGAAAGATACGGTAACTCACCAACATTATAACACTAGCTGGTGCGACAAATGCCCAAATGAAACCATCTTCAGTGGGAAAGATAGAGTAACTCACCAACATTATAACACTAGCTGGTGCGACAAATGCCCAAATGAAACCATCTTCAGCGGGAAAGATACAGTAACTCACCAACATTATAACACAAGCCGGTGTGACAGATGCCCAAATGAAACCATCTTCATCGGGAAAGATACGGTAACTCACCAACATTATAACACTAGCTGGTGTGACAAATGCCCAAATGAAACCATCTTCAGCGGGAAAGATACGGTAACTCACCAACATTATAACACAAGCTGGTGTGACAAATGCCCAAATGAAACCATCTTCAGCGGGAAAAGATAGAGTAACTCACTAACATTATAACACAAGCCGGTGTGACAAATGCCCAATTGAAACCATCTTCATCGGGAAAGATACAGTAACTCACCAACATTTGTAACACAAGCTGGTGTGACAAATGCCCAAATGAAACCATCTTCAGCGGGAAAGATAGAGTAACTCACCAACATTATAACACTAGCTGGTGCGACAAATGCCCAAATGAAACCATCTTCAGTGGGAAAGATAGAGTAACTCACCAACATTATAACACTAGCTGGTGCGACAAATGCCCAAATGAAACCATCTTCAGCGGGAAAGATACAGTAACTCACCAACATTATAACACAAGCCGGTGTGACAGATGCCCAAATGAAACCATCTTCATCGGGAAAGATACGGTAACTCACCAACATTATAACACTAGCTGGTGTGACAAATGCCCAAATGAAACCATCTTCAGCGGGAAAGATACGGTAACTCACCAACATTATAACACAAGCTGGTGTGACAAATGCCCAAATGAAACCATTTTCAGCGGGAAAGATAGAGTAACTCACTAACATTATAACACAAGCCGGTGTGACAAATGCCCAAATGAAACCATCTTCAGCGGGAAAGATAGAGTAACTCACCAACATTGTAACACAAGCTGGTGTGACAAATGCCCAAATGAAACCATCTTCATCGGGAAAGATACAGTAACTCACCAACATTATAACACAAGCCGGTGTGACAAATGCCCAAATGAAACCATCTTCAGCGGGAAAGATAGAGTAACTCACCAACATTATTACACAAGCTGGTGTGACAAATGCCCAAATGAAACCATCTTCATCGGGAAAGATACATTAACTCACCAACATTATAACACAAGCCGGTGTGACAAATGCCCAAATGAAACCATCTTCAGCGGGAAAGATACAGTAACTCACCAACATTATAACACAAGCCGGTGTGACAAATGCCCAAATGAAACCATCTTCATTGGGAAAGATACAGTAACTCACCAACATTATAACACAAGCCGGTGTGACAGATGCCCAAATGAAACCATCTTCAGCGGGAAAGATAGAGTAACTCACCAGCATTATAACACAAGCTGGTGTGACAAATGCCCAAATGAAACCATCTTCATCGGGAAAGATACAGTAACTCACCAACATTATAACACAAGCCGGTGTGACAAATGCCCAAATGAAACCATCTTCAGCGGGAAAGATACAGTAATTAACTCACCAACATTATAACACTAGCTGGTGTGACAGATGCCCAAATGAAACCATCTTCAGCGGGAAAGATTGAGTAACTCACCAACATTATAACACTAGCTGGTGCGACAAATGCCCAAATGAAACCATCTTCAGCGGGAAAGATACAGTAACTCACCAACATTATAACACAAGCCGGTGTGACAGATGCCCAAATGAAACCATCTTCATCGGGAAAGATACGGTAACTCACCAACATTATAACACTAGCTGGTGTGACAAATGCCCAAATGAAACCATCTTCAGCGGGAAAGATACGGTAACTCACCAACATTATAACACAAGCTGGTGTGACAAATGCCCAAATGAAACCATCTTCAGCGGGAAAGATAGAGTAACTCACTAACATTATAACACAAGCCGGTGTGACAAATGCCCAATTGAAACCATCTTCATCGGGAAAGATACAGTAACTCACCAACATTGTAACACAAGCTGGTGTGACAAATGCCCAAATGAAACCATCTTCAGCGGGAAAGATAGAGTAACTCACCAACATTATAACACTAGCTGGTGCGACAAATGCCCAAATGAAACCATCTTCAGTGGGAAAGATAGAGTAACTCACCAACATTATAACACTAGCTGGTGCGACAAATGCCCAAATGAAACCATCTTCAGCGGGAAAGATACAGTAACTCACCAACATTATAACACAAGCCGGTGTGACAGATGCCCAAATGAAACCATCTTCATCGGGAAAGATACGGTAACTCACCAACATTATAACACTAGCTGGTGTGACAAATGCCCAAATGAAACCATCTTCAGCGGGAAAGATACGGTAACTCACCAACATTATAACACAAGCTGGTGTGACAAATGCCCAAATGAAACCATTTTCAGCGGGAAAGATAGAGTAACTCACTAACATTATAACACAAGCCGGTGTGACAAATGCCCAAATGAAACCATCTTCAGCGGGAAAGATAGAGTAACTCACCAACATTGTAACACAAGCTGGTGTGACAAATGCCCAAATGAAACCATCTTCATCGGGAAAGATACAGTAACTCACCAACATTATAACACAAGCCGGTGTGACAAATGCCCAAATGAAACCATCTTCAGCGGGAAAGATAGAGTAACTCACCAACATTATTACACAAGCTGGTGTGACAAATGCCCAAATGAAACCATTTTCAGCGGGAAAGATAGAGTAACTCACTAACATTATAACACAAGCCGGTGTGACAAATGCCCAAATGAAACCATCTTCAGCGGGAAAGATAGAGTAACTCACCAACATTGTAACACAAGCTGGTGTGACAAATGCCCAAATGAAACCATCTTCATCGGGAAAGATACAGTAACTCACCAACATTATAACACAAGCCGGTGTGACAAATGCCCAAATGAAACCATCTTCAGCGGGAAAGATAGAGTAACTCACCAACATTATTACACAAGCTGGTGTGACAAATGCCCAAATGAAACCATCTTCATCGGGAAAGATACATTAACTCACCAACATTATAACACAAGCCGGTGTGACAAATGCCCAAATGAAACCATCTTCAGCGGGAAAGATACAGTAACTCACCAACATTATAACACAAGCCGGTGTGACAAATGCCCAAATGAAACCATCTTCATTGGGAAAGATACAGTAACTCACCAACATTATAACACAAGCCGGTGTGACAGATGCCCAAATGAAACCATCTTCAGCGGGAAAGATAGAGTAACTCACCAGCATTATAACACAAGCTGGTGTGACAAATGCCCAAATGAAACCATCTTCATTGGGAAAGATACAGTAACTCACCAACATTATAACACAAGCCGGTGTGACAAATGCCCAAATGAAACCATCTTCAGCGGGAAAGATACAGTAATTAACTCACCAACATTATAACACTAGCTGGTGTGACAGATGCCCAAATGAAACCATCTTCAGCGGGAAAGATTGAGTAACTCACCAACATTATAACACTAGCTGGTGCGACAAATGCCCAAATGAAACCATCTTCAGCGGGAAAGATACAGTAACTCACCAACATTATAACACAAGCCGGTGTGACAGATGCCCAAATGAAACCATCTTCATCGGGAAAGATACGGTAACTCACCAACATTATAACACTAGCTGGTGTGACAAATGCCCAAATGAAACCATCTTCAGCGGGAAAGATACGGTAACTCACCAACATTATAACACAAGCTGGTGTGACAAATGCCCAAATGAAACCATCTTCAGCGGGAAAGATAGAGTAACTCACTAACATTATAACACAAGCCGGTGTGACAAATGCCCAATTGAAACCATCTTCATCGGGAAAGATACAGTAACTCACCAACATTGTAACACAAGCTGGTGTGACAAATGCCCAAATGAAACCATCTTCAGCGGGAAAGATAGAGTAACTCACCAACATTATAACACTAGCTGGTGCGACAAATGCCCAAATGAAACCATCTTCAGTGGAAAGATAGAGGTAACTCACCAACATTATAACACTAGCTGGTGCGACAAATGCCCAAAATGAAACCATCTTGAGCGGGAAAGATACAGTAACTCACCAACATTATAACACAAGCCGGTGTGACAGATGCCCAAATGAAACCATCTTCATCGGGAAAGATACGGTAACTCACCAACATTATAACACTAGCTGGTGTGACAAATGCCCAAATGAAACCATCTTCAGCGGAAAGATACGGTAACTCACCAACATTATAACACAAGCTTGGTGTGACAAATGCCCAAATGAAACCATTTTCAGCGGGAAAGATAGAGTAACTCACTAACATTATAACACAAGCCGGTGTGACAAATGCCCAAATGAAACCATCTTCAGCGGAAAGATAGAGTAACTCACCAACATTGTAACACAAGTTGGTGTGACAAATGCCCAAATGAAACCATCTTCATCGGGAAAGATACAGTAACTCACCAACATTATAACACAAGCCGGTGTGACAAATGCCCAAATGAAACCATCTTCAGCGGGAAAGATAGAGTAACTCACCAACATTATTACACAAGCTGGTGTGACAAATGCCCAAATGAAACCATCTTCATCGGGAAAGATACATTAACTCACCAACATTATAACACAAGCTGGTGTGACAAATGCCCAAATGAAACCATCTTCAGCGGGAAAGATACAGTAACTCACCAACATTATAACACAAGCCGGTGTGACAGATGCCCAAATGAAACCATCTTCAGCGGGAAAGATACAGTAACTCACCAACATTATAACACAAGCCGGTGTGACAGATGCCCAAATGAAACCATCTTCAGCGGCAAAGATAGAGTAACTCACCAACATTATAACACAAGCTGGTGTGACAAATGCCCAAATGAAACCATCTTCATCGGGAAAGATACAGTAACTCACCAACATTATAACACAAGCCGGTGTGACAAATGCCCAAATGAAACCATCTTCAGCGGGAAAGATACAGTAATTAACTCACCAACATTATAACACTAGCTGGTGTGACAGATGCCCAAATGAAACCATCTTCAGCGGGAAAGATTGAGTAACTCACCAACATTATAACACAAGCCGGTGTGACAGATGCCCAAATGAAACCATCTTCAGCGGGACAGATAGAGTAACTCACCAACATTATAATACAAGCCGGTGTGACAGATGCCCAAATGAAACCATCTTCAGCGGGATTCAACCAACATCTATGAACAAAACAAATTATTCATCACATCAGTTTTGATTAACACAAAGATAAAGCACAAATATATGCAATCTCAAATACACTGTTAAAGTCACTGTAATTCTCACAGTTTTACATAAAACTTACTTATATATTGTAATGTTGAAGATGGTATTATTTTTGTATCAGCTGAAATATATTTGTCTCAGGTGATATCATTTTAATTTATTTACAAGTGGAGGGGGCAGCCTTTGGCTAAGCTACCGCTCCCATCAGAGGATTTACACATGTACATGTACATGTACGTGCTCACTTACAGTACAGCCCACAAGTTGCTTCAAAAACATGCGGGGTGGAACGGGGAACGTGCCGTGTATTGCGAGCGCTTTCAACGGGGGCCCACGTAAAATTGCGAGTGGAAAAAACGTGCACTCGCAACAACAATTTTTGCGTGACGGGGGCTTGCGAGTTCGAACGAGTTACAATGAGTACGAACGTGTTCGAACGAGGGCTTACTTTGTAAACGTGTACATGTACCCCCGTTTGAATTGCCACAAAGTACACCACGCAGAACACGTGGGGGTTGGATTTTATTCGAGTTGGCGACCGTCTGTCTCAAGAAATGGTACATGTAGTCGTGAGTTGCTAAAAAACGTATATATGTATCCGATTGTTTAAATGCGTTCACATTAGTCCACACATTCGAGGAATAAAATGTGCATTTTATGCTACATGTAACTCCAGTGGGGGAGGATAGCCACGCCCCCTGTCAACCCTTTGGCTATGCTAGTGCCCCCATCAAAGGCTTTACACATGTACAGTGTATGTGCTCACTTACATGTAACTCCAGTGGGGGGTAGCCACGCCCCCTGTCAACCCTTTGGCTATGCTAGTGCCCCCATCAAAGGCTTTACACATGTACGGTGTATGTGCTCACTTACATGTAACTCCAGTGGGGGAGGATAGCCACGCCCCCTGTCAACCCTTTGGCTATGCTAGTGCCCCCATCAAAGGCTTTACACATGTACAGTGTATGTGCTCACTTACATGTAACTCCAGTGGGGGGTAGCCACGCTCCCTGGCAACCCTTTGGCTATGCTATTGCCCCCATCAAAGGCTTTACACATGTACGGTGTATGTGCTCACTTACATGTAACTCCAGTGGGGGGGTAGCCACGCTCCCTGGCAACCCTTTGGCTATGCTAGTGCCCCCATCAAAGGCTTTACACATATGTACAGTGTATGTGCTCACTTACATGTAACTCCAGTGGGGGGTAGCCATGCCCCCTGTCAACCCTTTGGCTATGCTAGTGCCCCCATCAAAGGCTTTACACATGTACAGTGTATGTGCTCACTTACATGTAACTCCAGTGGGGGGTAGCCATGCCCCCTGTCAACCCTTTGGCTATGCTAGTGCCCCCATCAAAGGCTTTACACATGTACAGTGTATGTGCTCACTTACATGTAACTCCAGTGGGGGGTAGCCACGCCCCCTGTCAACCCTTTGGCTATGCTAGTGCCCCCATCAAAGGCTTTACACATGTACAGTGTATGTGCTCACTTACATGTAACTCCAGTGGGGGGTAGCCATGCCCCCTGTCAACCCTTTGGCTATGCTAGTGCCCCCATCAAAGGCTTTACATATGTACAGTGTATGTGCTCACTTACATGTAACTCCAGTGGGGGGTAGCCATGCCCCCTGTCAACCCTTTGGCTATGCTAGTGCCCCCATCAAAGGCTTTACACATGTACGGTGTATGTGCTCACTTACATGTAACTCCAGTGGGGGAGGATAGCCACGCCCCCTGGCAACCCTTTGGCTATGGTAGTGCCCCATCAAAGGATTTACACAAGTACGGTGTATGTGCTCACTTACATGTAACTCCAGTGGGGGGTAGCCACGCCCCCTGTCAACCCTTTGGCTATGCTAGTGCCCCCATCAAAGGCTTTACACATGTACGGTGTATGTGCTCACTCCAGAATTTTATCTTCAAAATCAAACCCCTTACACAAAATCCTGGTGACAGGTGCGATAAGAAGTATACTATATTATGCCATCAACATGGGAATGAAAAATATATCTAAAAAGCAATCACTGAAGTGTCAGCTCAAAACACGTCTGATTTTAAACATTGCGAAAATATACTGAACAGCAAAAGAAACGCAAGTCCGAGGACAGCAAAAGAAACGCAAGTCAGAGGTCTTGTCAAGTTTTCAAACAGAAGACAAACCATTTTGATTCTAATCACTCATTTAATGAAAAAATCTTTAAATTTTTGAGCTGAAAGTGACTGTTGAATGTGAAAATCTTGCAATGCAATTTCAACAGTCACTTTCAGCTCACAAATTGAAAGCATTTTTCATTAAATGAGTGATTAGAATCAAAATGGTTTGTCTTCTGTTTGAAAACTTGACAAGACCTCGGACTTGCATTTCTTTTGCTGTCCTCGGACTTACGTTTCTTTTGCTGTTCAGTATACATCCACATCTTCGGATATAATTCACAATGGATTGTAATTACTTATAAAATGGAAGGATAAGTACTGTGTGTACCACCATTTACAGTTGTATTATTTGATTTGTATTTCAATTCTTGACATAATTAAATGTCACCTTTCCCTTTAAGCTAATACAAACGATTGGTAAATTGTCTGTAAATGCATCCATACTTTATAATAATCAAGAGATAATAATTAGTATCAAATCTCTCACTTAAGTTTCAGCTTATTTCATTGTGTCATTAAGGCCCTAAAATAAAGGCTCAGGTTTCTGGTTTTGTACTGCTATGAAACAATGTCTAATTACAGCCAAACTTACTGGATCGATTGGAATTCTTATTTCATTGTGTCATTAAGGCCCTAAAATAAAGGCTCTGGTTTCTGGTTTTGTACTGCTATGAAACAATGTCTAATTACAGCCAAACTTACTGGATTGATTGGAATTCTTATTTCATTGTATCATTAAGGCCCTAAAATATAGGCTCTGGTTTCTGGTTTTGTACTGCTATGAAACAATGTCTAATTACAGCCAAACTTACTGGATTGATTGGAATTCTTATTTCATTGTGTCATTAAGGCCCTAAAATATAGGCTCTGGTTTCTGGTTTTTTACTGCTATGAAACAATGTCTAATTACAGCCAAACTTACTGGATTGATTGGAATTCTTATTTCATTGTGTCATTAAGGCCTTAAAATATAGGCTCTGGTTTCTGGTTTTGTACTGCTATGAAACAATGTCTAATTACAGCCAAACTTACTGGATTGATTGGAATTCTTATTTCATTGTGTCATTAAGGCCCTAAAATATAGGCTCTGGTTTCTGGTTTTGTACTGCTATGAAAAAATGTCTAATTACAGCCAAACTTACTGGATCGATTGGAATTCTTATTTCATTGTGTCATTAAGGCCCTAAAATATAGGCTCTGGTTTCTGGTTTTGTACTGCTATGAAACAATGTCTAATTACAGCTGAACTTACTGGATTGATTGGAATTCTTATTTCATTGTGTCATTAAGGCCCTAAAATATAGGCTCTGGTTTCTGGTTTTGTACTGCTATGAAACAATGTCT
Organism: Zoroaster sp. YZ-2022; assembly: GCA_029582265.1. Lineage (NCBI taxonomy): Eukaryota > Metazoa > Echinodermata > Asteroidea > Forcipulatida > Zoroasteridae > Zoroaster > Zoroaster sp. YZ-2022. The sequence goes on from CM055832.1 coordinate 4,732,438, forward strand.
AATTACAGCCAAACTTACTGGATTGATTGGAATTCTTATTTCATTGTGTCATTAAGGCCCTAAAATATAGGCTCTGGTTTCTGGTTTTGTACTGCTATGAAACAATGTCTAATTACAGCCAAACTTACTGGATTGATTGGAATTCTTATTTCATTGTGTCATTAAGGCCCTAAAATAAAGGCTCTGGTTTCTGGTTTTGTACTGCTATGAAACAATGTCTAATTACAGCCAAACTTACTGGATTGATTGGAATTCTTATTTCATTGTGTCATTAAGGCCCTAAAATAAAGGCTCTGGTTTCTGGTTTTGTACTGCTATGAAACAATGTCTAATTACAGCCAAACTTACTGGATTGATTGGAATTCTTATTTCATTGTGTCATTAAGGCCCTAAAATATAGGCTCTGGTTTCTGGTTTTGTACTGCTATGAAACAATGTCTAATTACAGCCAAACTTACTGGATTGATTGGAATTCTTATTTCATTGTGTCATTAAGGCCCTAAAATAAAGGCTCTGGTTTCTGGTTTTGTACTGCTATGAAACAATGTCTAATTACAGCCAAACTTACTGGATTGATTGGAATTCTTATTTCATTGTATCATTAAGGCCCTAAAATAAAGGCTCTGGTTTCTGGTTTTGTACTGCTATGAAACAATGTCTAATTACAGCTGAACTTACTGGATTGATTGGAATTCTTATTTCATTGTATCATTAAGGCCCTAAAATATAGGCTCTGGTTTCTGGTCTCTGTGCACATCGCCTCAGACTCGTGCATCATGGAGTGCCATGGTCGAGCGGTTTAGTGCATCAGATTTGTGTTCTGATGGTTGAGTCGTCAGAATGTGGGTTCGAATCCCAACTGCGACCGTGGTACTTGTGTCCTTGAGCAAGACACTACCATAAATGCTTCTCTCCACCCAGGAGTAAATGGGTACCTGTGAGGGCAGAGTTGGTTGTTGTGTTTGATTAGCCCATATGCGCCGAAATGGCAGCAATTGAGCTGTATACTCCCCCATGGTTTCTGGAATGATTTATGCGCCTGATGAGCAGGGGTAATAATGTACAGCGCTTTGATACCTTGTTTAAAAGCGCTTTAAAATGCCCGACATTGGCATTTTTAGTTTCCTATCAATTATCTTGACTTAACCATTTTCAAAGGAAAATACTTCCGTGAAACTGACATACTAGACACAAAAGTATACACCAAACCTACAGAAACATACCAGTTTCTGCACAAAACCTCATCACACCCACCCATGTATTCAAAGCATTTATCTATAGAGAAACTCTCCGATATGCTAGAAATACCAACAATGAGGAAGATTTCATAGAAAAAGTCAAGATTTTCTCACAAAAAATATTAGCCAGAGGCTATATAGTCAAACTGAGATAAACAACGCAACACACAAATTTTCACTGGCCAAACTGATTCATAAGCCACTAAAAGGTAAACAAAACAACGAAGCACCGCTCGTCTTCTCAACGATGTATAATCTGTTCATTAACCACAAAGATGAAAAATAAGCAGTAAACAAACATTGGCCGCTGACACAACAAAACCAACAACTCTCAGAAATATTTCCAAAACAACCCTTTGTTTCATTCAGAAAGGCCCAAAACATTCAGGAAAAACTAATCCGAGCAAATCTTACAATTACAGATCCAAAAGGACAACTGAGAAACTCACTCCCATCCCATATGACTCTGGCTTTTTTGAAGAACCAGATGAAACACTTAATGTTCTTCTCTCTATATTAGAGGAACAAATCACATAAACACAACAAACGTACTCACTCATACAAAACGGACACATTACAACTGTTTGAAAAGAACATCAATAATGTCTTATCCAAAAATAAGACAGGAGACAATCTGGCTCTATTGAACCAATACTTGCAACAACTGACAAACAACAGAAATAGTCAAATACTGACCTACATCATTTTGTACGTTAAGTACACTTTGAAAAACAACTAGTCAATCAAGATGAAGTGTCACTGAATGGGATTGCACCATCATTTTTCACACACGTATTTCACTGGTTGGCAAAAAAAGATTACCTTAAAAAAATATTTAAAAAAATGCCTCACCGCACCGATTTTAATGAGAACCTATAACCAGAAACAGAAGTTTTTTTTTTGTTTTTTTTTAGGGGGGGGGGGGGCCTTATGATAAAATAGTAAAAATGCATTCAGATTTTTTGTATTTATTGCAACGTGGAATTTACTCCAGAGGACAAATAATTTGATTAAACATTTAGAGAAGCATGTTTCAACATGACTTACACTACAACAGTTATTCCACTTGGCAGCTGCTGAAATGCCTATAATCACCACAGGAAAACCTGAAATATACAAGAGATATTTGTGTTAATAGATAACAAAATGTCACTTTGTTTATACTGAATATTACATAAGTTTATATTCAAGTTCTCAAATCTCATGTCCGACTCCAAGTAGTGTCGAGTCCAAGTCTGCAGCTTGAGTCATGAGTGTCATGAGTCATGAGTGTCATGAGTGTCATGAGTCATGAGTGTCATGAGTGTCATGAGTCATGAGTGTCATGAGTCATGAGTGTCATGAGTGTCATGAGTCATGAGTGTCATGAGTCATGAGTGTCATGAGTGTCATGAGTCATGAGTGTCATGAGTGTCATGAGTCATGAGTGTCATGAGTGTCAAGGAGGTCAGAGTCATGAGTGTCATGAGTGGGGCGAGTGTCATGAGTCATGAAGCGTCAAGTCTAAAGTTTGAGTCATGAATCCTTTAACAATTTATTTTAAGGCAAGAATACCAAATAATTAACTCAAAACGTCCAATAATCTATTTTTTCTCCACGGTGATTCTGCCCAGATTTACATTTATAGGTCTTTTCTTATCTTATAATGTATGGTCACTTTTACTATAATTAACCACAACATCCGAACTACCCTCAAGAGCAACGGTTACAATCCCGCCCAGCAAGTGATCAACACATCAAGCTCGGTTCCAACCCGAACGCAAGGAAATTTAAACCCCGCGTTGTTCCCCATTGGCGACGTCCCCAAAACCCCAAAGCCCCGACAAGGCATCGGCCCCCCAGCCCCAGCAAACCGGCCCCAACACACCCAAAAGGACAAATGACCCAAAAACAACCA
>CM055832.1:4736072-4753572 GCA_029582265.1 Zoroaster sp. YZ-2022
TTCACTGAGGATTTATTGAAATATTCTATTCATTTTAAGCCAAAGTAGAAAACATGAGCCCTCTGTCAGTGTTGCTTAAATTTGACACCTTTTAGTGGGTTCCATTCACAATAGATACACAAAAGTAAGAATTTTTCTCAGGAAATCACAAAATATTACACAATACTAGAAGTATCCATGAGTACTAGAAGGAAACAACATTAATATAAATAAAAACTTTATCAGCGGCTTTCAAATCTCGTAGTGTTATTGTTGGTAGACTACAAAGCTCAGAAATGTTTGATATTCGAATACATGTCTAAGTGTAGGTTTTGCTGATTTTTACTAGATAATGTGCGTGTATATTTTGTCAATATTGACAATATTACTCCAACACACAACCACCCTAAGTCATTTTCCCTAAGAAAGATACTACCGGTACAGGCATTGTCTGATTTATATTATTTTAAATCACACATCACCTTCGATTGGAATTAAAGAACTCCAAATTAAAAAAAAAATTTTACATTCTCGAAATTATTAATGGATGGTGCTTGCCCGCTGATTCTACATAATATTGTTGCATTTTATTACCAAAATCTCTAGAAGTAAATTACATAAATATTTTGCAGTTGTTGTTTTACTTCCCTTCTGAAATCACTTACTCTTTGGAAGTTTAACAAAACTGGGTCACTAAATATGATAGCACATAAATCATGGTCACTTTGCATTACAAAGTAAATGTGTAATTTACCTACATCCCTGAGTATAATAGCGGCGTTATGCATCTTTTAATCTGATTATTAATGATATAGATTCTCTTCAATTATTATTTGAGATAAAGGAGGGCATGGGATTGCTACACAGTGCATCACAAAACATAAATAATGTTGTATAAAAAGTATATAATATGTATTAGAAAGCTATGAACAAAGTGTTGGCTGATTTGACCATAGTCTTCACGATTGTCCAAATGGTGACACTATAATGAGAACCATTCATAATTCTGTACATTGTGAACGTAATATGGACACATTGACCATTATAACCGATCCGAACATACAAGTTTAGTTTTCAGAATAAATAGAGAACATGACATTGTGAACACAGTGTGTGTCAATGGGATGGAAGACACTGTAGCTTTTCAACATGTTCAACAAGGAGCAACATACATTTTAGTAAAACCATATTAAAACAATTACATCTGCAATATATATACGAGTCTCACCTGAAGTTATACAATATCCATAACCCATACTTTCGAGTCCAAGAGCTCAGTTATTTCTTCTACCATCTCTAAGTAGGAGCATTAGTTGTTGGGAAGTTCCAGCACATAGCCACAGGTATGTGCAACTGGAGCTCTTGAGAAGTCGCTCAATGGTTCTACAAATGTCACCTTAATGGATGATGCAATCAGGACATCACACCTAGTAAAAAGAACAAAAATAATGATTGTTTCCCAATTATAACCACATACCAATCAGAATTTCTACTCTTCCTAGAGATTTACTTAACTGGTTTTAGTGTTGGATAATCGGCCTCCATTAATAAAGAGGACACATTACTTGAGGGTAAAGTATAAAACTACATAGAGATCATTCGAGTTTCAAATATAAAGTATGAAGATTAAAATCAAAGACAAGTACAGTCCAACAAATAAGGTAAATCATGTCATTCGGATCCGGAACACACCCTACTGTGCCTTAGTATACCTCTTTCCTTTTTTGGTTAATTATAAATTGGAAAGCTAGTCTCTCAGCAAAGTTAGACTACACTAACAAATAGGATTCGACAATGTTCTACGTATTAATGATTTAATCAAATTTAAGTATTTAAGCAGATTAAGCGTTGCTAAGTAGATACACAATGCAATTACCTGTACAAAATCTAAGAAAGTATGAAAACGTTCCTCAGGCATTGCACTGATGTGCTTCTACAAGAATGTGGAGATGCTCTGTACTTTTCGCTTCCGAGATGGTCCTCAAACTGCAGGATGGAAATCTTTTGTGTGTGGTGTTGTGGTTTCAGCTTGTCCTTGCTTATCCAGACCCTTTTGATAATGGTTTTGTCTTATGTTTGGCTTGAGAGGAGCCCGCCAGCATTCTGATATGTATGCAGGATCCTGGATGACTTCTTTATGAGCAACTTCTGACAGGATCTTTTGAAGTTGTCCTCATGAGCATGAGCTTTTCACCTTGTGGAATCAGCATATCAAAAATTAAGTCACATACGTCACTTACACTCTGAAAATCTTTAAAGAGCCTGCTCAATAATCTTCCTCTCGTGGTCTGGGATAACCTGCAAGAATGTACCATGTCCAAAACAATGATTTATGAATGGCTTTGCAAGTTTAATAGGAAATAGCCCACAGTTCTATATCCAATAATCATAACTGCAACAACATGTTCCCATGTTTCTTTCATGTCGTAATAAGGTAACAGGAACTTTTATTGTACTTCCAGTTGTACATTTTTCTAAATGTGTCAGTATTCTGTTAAGGCATCTCTAAGGACGCCCCATTATCTTCTCCTTTCTCAGATGTGTCCACATTGGGTAAGATCATCTCTACTTCAATGATATCATTTGCATTTATTACACTGTTCTTAACGGCTGTGTTAGGTTCTCCAATATCCTGGCCCGATGGATTTTGGGTTTCTCAATGTTTGTTGCTGGCGTTGGGTGTTCTGGGAGCGGTAATGTTCACTGACATTTTCAAAAGGTAAAGTGTCCTTGAAACATATAAGTCCAATCGAGCAGAACCTCCGAGGAACAGGACTTCATCATCTGAAGACAAAAGTGTTGAATCAAGAAAATGATTCAAAAAATCGAGGGAAAGGTCCAGAAGTTCCTGCGATGTTTGTTTGGTCCCCCTTCATCGGATTGATCTCTCATCAGAGGTATCTCAGATGTGCTCGTTAGAACAGCTGATCTGTGTGTGGTACTGTTGGGAGGATGACTTGAAGACTTCATCTGGTTCTTCTAAATGCTTGGTAGTATATGTAAACTCTTGTTTTAACTTAACGGCGCTTTCGATAAAGCTCAAGCAATGTTATCGATGGATCCAAAGCGGCATCATCTGTTGGTCCGATAGAGATAATTTCAAACTCTTTACTTTTCCAGGTTTGGATTTTTCCATTTGGAAAGAACAGTTTGTAACAGCAATGTCTTTTGTCTAAGCCATGGTTACATCTTTATGTCGGTGTAAGATGTCTAGTCCCACCTCCTTTTTGTTGCCTGACACCGAAAAACTGTCTTATTGAAGTTCTTTCAACCAATCTCCATGATTTCTGTCTAACAGCATTTGTATTTCCATTGAATTTAGTATGATTGTCCTTTGAGTTTCCTACAAAAGATTCGTTTTGTTCCGAATTTTTGTCCATTAATTTCGGGAACTTTATAAATATCTCCTTCCTTCATGATTTCCCTTTTCCTGCCAATACTTCTTTTGCTATTCTGTCATACCAAGCTTAGGTAAAAATCTCTGTAGATCTGTATCAAACATATCAGCTACTGTCTCACAGTCCAGCTAAGAATAAAACCAAAAGTGAAAACCTTTAAACTTTTGTGAAAAAAACATAAACTTAATTCATAATAGAATAAACAGAAAATAAATATTTTATACAGCAAACATGCTGAATTTTTGGTAATCATTCAATTTTATTTTACAATCCAAGAAATCAGTACAGGTCCTTTTGGCCTCGTAACATTTTAGTAGTAACATTTTGCTTCTTTTCCCTAATTGCATAATTGGCTTTTAGTTAAAACTTTGTAAAACTATTATTTAAAATAACTGATGAGCTTAGCAGTTGTCTTGTATGCAAATATTCTCTGCAACCCATCATCCTCACTGTTTCTTCGAACTTTATCCTCTCGTAGAAACTTGAAAAAGCCTTCTCAGAGCTGGTATATCTGCAAATGAGATTAAAAAATTATCAATTAATTTCGTAAAATCAAACTAAATGTTAAATTAGAATTTAAGTTGCTTGTGCTTTGGCATGGAACTTTATCATTTGCAACAACTATGAAAGTATAAACATACAACAGTGAAACTAGTTTTTTTCAACTCTACAAATACATTCCATTTACAATCAACTTATGATGGTGAAAAGTGTATTTCACTTCACACATTTATTTCAATACTTTGTCATAATGGATCACAAAATACGTCAATTACTGTCTGTGGCATAACAAAAACAAATTATGTAGCAAAGTTCTGATGATAATTGCAGTTATGATATGAAATATGAATAAATATCAAAAGGTATTATTATTATGTAATGTGTATTTCATCAGAATCTGTAATTTTCATTTCATCATGAAGTCAGTCATGGGATTGTGATTGTGTATAAAAGTTGGCGGTGTTTATATGAAATATTGAAAATATTTTAAAACAAACTATGCATGCACTTCCATGACTGTGATTTACCTGATTACAGACGATGAACTCAGCTGTTGGCCCAGTGACCCGACTTTGGCCACGACGTAACCTGGCTCCCCACACAGCTTAATCACTATCGGGTCGTTATGACGACTGCTATGAGCCGGTTGAGCCAGCATGCAGTACGAGTGCATGCCATAGCCCTGAAAGGATCAGCGGTGATTAATGTTACCTGAATAATGATACACTTCAGTCCTACATGCTTTACTGCATTAACTTCTATGCATTTAGTTTGTGACCTTATCTGCCTTAATATCTTTCCATTTGCTTATAAAATCAGCGACTGATGAAGATTGATAAACTTACCAGCAGGTCATCATCAGAACAACTTCTTCCATTCACCTCGCCATCGCGGAATCAACTAACGTTGGTGGCCTTACGCATGCGTGTGGCGGATTGTTAATCCGTGCGAGCACGGGTTAATCCCTAATCGATATCTTGACGTATTCCCTAATCGTCTTGACGGTTACTAATCCGACGGATTTTATCCGTCGCGACGGATTACTATCGTCGCGACGGATTACTAATCGTCGGTGAACGATTGCTAATCGATGTGAGCAGTTACTAACCGCGAAACGGATTCCTAATCGCGCGGCGAAGACATCCGTGAAAGGATTACTAATCCGTCATAGGATTACTCCCCCGTTAATTGTTTTTCTTACCACTGCCCCTTCCGGGCTGTATTTGGATACTTCCTGGTGTTGATCAATGGACCCTCTGCATTTGAATGGATTTAGACCATGGTGATAAGCTTGCTACCTTTTCTGTTCAAATAGTATCACCATGTCGTGTACAAAACCAATGGGCATTTTTGAAAGTGTAATTTTGAGCGGTTTTCAAATAGATCTATCAGTAGAGAGATATTTATTAGTTCATGCTTTGAATGTGCTAATTTTTTTTATATTTGTGTTATTATTCCATCAGAAAGACAGCAAAGATGTTTGCAGACATTAATTGATTTTGCCAACTTCTTCAAGGCATTTATTGGAGTCAACTACCTGTCTATGGCGTTTGCAATAAGTCAGAAGTGGTATTGCAGTAGGATTTGAGAAAGATGGAAATTTCATGGCAAATAACTTAAAGTTTGGAAAATTTGTCAGTGACTGACTCGGATTTTGCTGATTTTTTTCAACATACCTCTATGGGAGTAATGAACACACAACAAAATTTTTGCTCCCCAACTTCAAATCGTTTCCGGAAAAATTATGCCACGCCCGCTTTTACCCACTCAAGTTCGTCTGTGATTTTTTGGCATTTTCAAGGCCTATATCTCCAAATTAGCTAAATATTTGGGGTGTTACACAGGGGGAATGACACGAACACCCAATCTGCTAGAATCTGCTGTCAAAAGTAGTGTGTACATTATAACATCTCCTTTTTCAAATTAGGGGTCCATCAGAAAACCCACAGTTGAGCCGACAGGGGTTACTTTGCCATTTTTCAGCCCCTCAGATCCTGTATGTATGAAAATTCAATTTATTATCTTTTTCTCCTTGATGGTCAGATGATATTTTCAAATAATACACTGTATAGGTGCTGTAAGTACATGATGCATGCCTTAAACACTTGATAAGTATGTATACCATCCGTCCGTACTTAATCAAATGTATCCAAAAGGGTCCTTCACCCCTGGAAAACATTTTACAAAACACCGCCTCAAACTTTTGACAAAACCGCCCTCAAACTTTTGACCATTTGCCCCAAAAGGGGTCCATGGTCCCCTTTAAATTTTGACAAAACTGTCCATCCCCACAAAAATAAAATAATAAAATAATTTATTTACCTGTTTTCCCGACTGTTAACAAAACCTTTCCTACATAATATGTCCCCATGGATAGTTATCTCTTGTCATCACAGATACACTGATTGATCACCTGTCCATGTACACTTCAGGAGACATCAATTAAAGTCTAATATGAACAGCACATTGCAAAACTTGCATAAGAACAATATAACAACTCGTGACCTGTGCATTTAAACATGTTTTAGGATCAACGTTTTAATTACATTTATTCATAGCCGTTGTCAAAGAAGGATTTTTTTTGAAATCTAGCTTTCAATCGATAAAATCTAGCCTCCTTTTGTATGTATTTGAAATTGGACTATATATTTCCTGTTGTATCTTGTCAGTTACTTCATTGTTCATTGAAAGCGGAAGTTAATTTTACAAACCTATCCATCATTAAACACAGCAAAGATGTATAGCCTGTGTTTTATTTTTAGTTTATTTTACTTTCCTTAGAACCATTGTTGTTTTTAGTAGATGAAGTGAATACAAATTACTGTAAATGAAACATTTCTCAAAAAATATGAATTATGAACTGGATTTATAGACCAAAAATATGTACGAAAAGAATTAATGGTGGGTCCACTATAAATTCATTTAGCACTTTTAAGTGCTTTTAAAGGACAATGTTGTCATGATCAAAAGGGCATGGAATCGAATTACTAGTTTTGGGTGCTCAGTGACTGGAAAAATAATACCCCACATGATAAGGTCATATAACTGTTGCTGCTATAAATGATCCAGTAATATTCAGTCACTGTGTTTCATCATTAAACTAAGACACCAATTCAATGCCCTGTTGAAAAGATCTGCTCTGATCGTGATAATACTGTCCCTTTAGAAGCCAAGCTTCTGACAACTATTTTGTGAAATATCTCATTTGAAGTATTTAATATTTAGTAGGAAATTATCAGTGTTTCAATGAGAACAACCATTGCTGGAAATTGCTAGTAAAACCAAGGGTCATACATCTTTGTCAAGGGGTTTCCTCTGCGGGCACTCTTGTACTTGTATTTACTACTCAAATGTGTTTGATTACAGTGAATTGTGCTTTCTTACAACTTGGCATCATTGGCTTGCTCATGATTTCCACAACAACGGTACATTGTTGTCATCTGATCATCAAATGCAAGAGAGGTTATAAGAAGGATCATAGAAGGCAATTTTGTAATGGGGATCAACCTACATATCCTCTAACACAGACAATTAAAATGCTGAATACTGTGTTGGAGAAACGACTATCCTATGGGGATATAGCTTATATATATGTCTTTGAGAGAGTTTGGCACAATACTAGTCAAATTTCTCTTGTAGTTACACAATTTGGATTACTGTGTTAACTATTTCATATTTCTTGGTAACACAATTCAAAGATGTTTTCCTTATTACCTTCCATATATTGATGTTATTAGAAATCCATAATTCAACCAATCCACCAGACATTGTTTTAGTTCCAAAAGTGCTTGATAGTGCTGATGGAAATTTTGATGATATTCATAACATTCAGCCAACCACAAACAGTTCCAACACCTGAGAATCTTTTACCAATTATGGTTATGTGTGCGCAACCCTAGTTACAATATCCTAGTTGTTTTACCTCTGCTTCAATATTTATACTATTTGGCTATCTAACGTAGTATTAGTCATTTGGGTCCAGTGAGTGTCATTGTAGCCAACCTGTCTAGCTTCATTGGATATGTTATCATGATGTGGTACATCTTAAAAGGATGCGCTATGACCTTATACTCATTTGTATTGTTTTGATTAAAGGGTTTTACACCATTGGTAACTGAAAAAGAAACCAAATGAATTATTATCTAAGAAAGCTTATTTTGTTTTAAGATGATAATAGTATTGAACATGCATGTACAGTGTATGAGAAGTTAATCTATTTGTCATTTTTAAGTGAAATGTATATATATATTCAAATCCTGAATTAATAATCATCACCAGATTTCCACATTACAATTAATAGTAAATAACACAAACAATCTGAATGCTTTTCACTAATTTCTTATCAATGGAAACAATGAAATAAGTTGAAAACTTTCTACAAAACAATTCTTTAACACAAAAACACAATTTGCTGAAAGGGACTTGGGGATTGGCCCGGTAAAATAAATTTGTACGTGTTATGGACAAGGGGGGTAGGTGTTGAAATTTCCCCAGAAATTAAAACACCTCTGGCACAAAACAACAAACAACAAGTTTATCTGACGACTGAGACTCAATTTGCCGACTTGGCCATGTACCCTGACTATATACACAGTATACAGTATGTGTTGAAAAATGTACTTGAATCTCTACTGGATTGCATTTTGTTAAATGTTTTTTGTGCAGAATTTTCAGTTAAGTGAAACCCCATTACTTGGTTCAGGTTTTCTAGTTCCCCATTTTTCTTGGACAAGTAACAGCAGCCTATGAAGGTATTAGGACGGTGAGTCTATACAATAGTTACCAAAAGTATGTTCGAATGATGCAACGAGGCCAAAATAATGTAATATTACAGTGGATGGGGCGGTTAGAGGCTCAAGCAATCGCAAGCAATCCATTTAGCTGTAAAAACTTTAACCTCCTACTATAGCTGAACTTTTGTGGCAAGTTGCTTTTGTGGTCAAAATCAGTCAACTGACTGTTTTGACTGTTGACCCAAATGTGCACAGGGGCATTTTTGACTATTTTTACTGTCATTTTGACAACCCTCAACAATACAATGCTTTTACAAGTCAAAGATGGTCAACTCATTGTGACCTGAAAAAGCACTTACTACAGACTGTGTTCAACTTCTAAGTGCACTAGATATACCATGGCAAGTAGATCAACATTTTGACTGATTTTTGACCCTTGCAGTCACAGAAGGGTTAATGTGGAAATCTTGAACTGTCCAAAATATGATGAAGGTATTAAATGAATTCATGGTAGGCAATCATTAATGTACATGTAATTAATTTGTCTGTTACTGCAGATTGTTCCCATAGAATCTAGCATGGAAGGCAACCATAATTTGTTTCCTCTTATACTGTACTTGGTCATGATACTCTTCACATGTATCTTAGCAAGCCTGGGATTTCTCGGCTATCTATACCTTGGTACATCAACAGCCCAAGTCTTGATATGGAACCTTCAGTCTGGTAGCATATTAGAATTAGTAGTCGGCACTGTTGTATGTATAGGAGTGTTCTTCACATTTCCACTGCAGTGTTTCCCAGTTATTGAGATATTTGAACAACTTATATTTGCTCCAGGTGAGTCTTTATGTAAAACCAGATTTGCCCCATTAGATAGTTAATCCGTTAATCACAGATACAATGATTGATCACCTGTACACTTCAGGAACATCAATTAAAGTCTAATGTGAACAGCACATTGCAAAACTTGCATAAGAACAATATAACAGCTGTGACCTGTGCATTTAAACATGTTTTGGGATCAACGCTTTAATTACATTTATTCATAGCAATTGTCAAAGGTTTTTTTTTTTTTTTTTTTTGGGGAATCAGTTGGTAAATCTAATCGCAGTCAGCAAAATCTAGCCTCATTAGGCAAATAAATCACAAAACAAACCATCAGGTTTGTAGTTTTTGAGCCTGAATTTTAATTTTGGGAGAAGTTTCTCCCCATCCAGTGATTTTGAAGGTGCTCAACTTTTTAAACCAAGTGCTGCAAATTTAACTTGCTTCATACAATTTCTGCTTTTTATATTAACCGAGTGTAAACCTGATAACAATGAGTTATGGTACATGGTAATAGTTTAATTAATGGCTTATAAAAAGTTGACATGTGATTGGTTGTTTCCATCCCAGATAGACTTTTAATGTCTTTGTTTATCTTCAATGAAAGCATTGCATACTTATATCTTCTTTTGGCACTTTTAACAGTTAGTTTTTTACTTAATCTTATAAATATTTCCTTTTATTCATGGTATTTATGAGCACTGATGTATTTGTTGGTTCATATCCGGTAAACAAAATTAACAAATAGAAATAATAAACTAGAGCTCAGTGTTTGTTGGAACAAACACACGGTGTTCAAATGGTGAACTTCAGTTCAATCAAATTATCATCGATGATGTCAATATCATATTTTGCAAAGATGCATCATCTTTTATTATAAAAATAACAATTTCATATTCAAAAACATAAATTTCACATTAGAATGTGTTTAATTTGAACTTCCTGTTTGGACCAGAAGTAAAGGTCAGATCAGTTGATTTGAAGGTCATTATATATAACACAATGAAACTTCCTCATGATCATGAAAAAATAACGTTAGTACCTGCTTTGGTTCAATTTCTGAGATTGGAAAATAATCCCTTTTAAAAATGCCACAAAGGGGCTCTGAACTTTGATGGCGTCATCAAACATATTTTCACTTTATTCGCAAAGTCATATTCAAATTTCCTATGGTTTTGAGATTATTATTTTCAAAACCTGTCACCAGAGGCGCTGTGAGTGATGACATCATCAGTCACATTTTTAAAAAGGTCAATAGTAATTTCGTCAACTAAAGGCATGTCCAAATACCATATTATGTTGGCTGCATACCCTGTAAAAGTGTTTTTTGGGGTCATGTCTGTGTATGAAATATCACATAATTCAAGATCTGTAAGATGATGCGAAGATTGTGTAAATATCTTTTGTGAGATGTGATTTTTTGAAATATTAAAATTTGATTTTAGTGTATTTCGATATCTGATGACGTCACCATGATGTCACAACTTTACCTGAAACTATAGTCACAACTTTATTGACAACTACATGTTATGGTCTAAGTATGTGTCAAGTTTGAAGGCTCTGTGAACTTTGGAACTATGTTTTTTTTGTTTGATAAGTCTCATCGAGAAGGAGAAGAAAAAAGGTGTTACGGCTGGCTGTCGCATTTAACACCCAACAAACATTACAGATATGTAGTAGAGGATGTTCTAACATAGTATACTACATACTGTACATAATAATGATAATAATATGTACATCAATGTTTGTTATTGAAGGGAAGTGTTGTGGTCCGAGATACAATAGTGTGACTGATGATAATACAGTGAATACCAATGATGTAGTGCTTTCAGGCTCTTTAGATGAAGGAGAATTGCAGTGTCTCTTACAAGATTCAATAAGTTGCTGAATGTCTACGACAGCTTCCTGTAGCCAATGAAATACCTAAATCAGTAAGCAAGAAATTGTTATACCTTAATTTGAAGCTTTTTTTGTTCATTGTTCTGTACATGATTTAGAACTTACTTTGAAGATAACTTTTGTCTTGATCATCAATCAATCTATTTTATTGTTCATGTTTTAAAACATATACACTGCAATACTTGTAGCTTTCCATGGTGAAAAGAATAAGTAAAGACTTTGTGGAGACACCATGTAGAAATTTAACGTGAAGACTGGAATGCTAGGGGATTAGTCGTTGGATAGAAGATCCTTCAGTCCGTAGTAAGTCAACATCCACCCTAGACTGGGGATCTCCTACACCTAAGTCATCCATCCTCCCTCCTCTGTGCTTATTAACTGATTCAGTTCAGTGAGCACCTCCTCTCACCTACTCAAGGATCACAGCTCAACACCAGTTCCCCTCCTGCATGCAACAACGCACTAATACCCTAGCATCCAGTCTTCACGCAAATCCCCCAGCAGCATTTCCTAGAGTCTGGCATTCTCCTGAAGACGATCAGAGCATACTGATCGAAACGTCGAGTTGTAACCATTCTTTTCAGAAATAATTACTACTCAAAGGAGAATTTCACATGGTATCACCACAGTCTTTACTTACTACAGTACATACTTGACCATAAACAAAGACAAGCAACAAAAAACTGTTGAAATAGGATTGATATGAAATTGCATAATTAAATTAAAATGGTGTACATGAGAATACTTTAAATCAAGGACTGATAAAAAGGAACAACAAAACTAATATTATAACTATTATATCTACAATATCTGCTAACATTGGTATCCACTTTGAGATACATGCATACATGTGTGCTATAAATAATTTATCAATTTGCTTTTACTAATTAAAATACTACATTTTATCAAATAGAAATACATTTCATATTACTACAATAACACTGGTCGACAATTTTTTTAAAGTTGTCTGCTTCGGAGATAAAATGTGCTATTTATTATGGATTTTGATGTGCTGAATTCAAATATGACAATTAAAATTGCTGATTGGCTACTGTTTCCAAGATATTTAAGTTTTTACATTTACGTACTATGTATATGTGCATAGCAGATTTTTAATCATGAATTATCATACGCTATTCCCATACGTGTACACATGTACATGTAGATCTTGAAAACTAGAGCCAATCAACAATGTTAACATCATTTCCATTCTCAGTGACCCATAATTAGTCAAGTTTGACTTCATTTGTTTCGAAGCATTTTGGCTGTAGACCAGTGTAATTGAGGCATTTGCCTCACCCAATGGAAACATTTCAAACTATTCTTTACTAGCTATAATTAAGCGTTGTATTTAATTAATACTTCTGGCTCTCTAGTTCACTTTGATGCATTCATTGTGTCAAATACTTCCAATTGTCGTATAGATAAACAACATATCTTAAGTTTGTGTTTTGGGGTTAGGTCAAGTCCTTTAACACTTTTGGCTGAATGAGATACAAATGGATGTGAGAACATTATCCTTCAGTCTGAATACTACATGTAAACATGATTAATAAGCTAACTAACAAATCATAGAAAGAAAATCTATCTCAATTACTGTGTTCTCATTCAGGTTTCTACATGGAAGAAACATCTTCTAACAGTGATAGTTGTAGCACAGCTGGGTACTGCTTATGCTTTCAGAAATGAGTTTGCTTACATCTCATCATTTACAGGTAAACACTCATGCAATCATTCATATCATGACTCAGTCTGCAGCCTTCATGCCTTTTATTTTGGCGGAGATTCAAAATAGCTTAGGTTTGGAGTGAAATAAATAAATGGAAATGGTGTAAAATTCAACTTGGTATAAAACCCCAAAGCAAAAACACCCTATAGTTTAGGGGTGTGATATTGAATTTTGTTGATAGTCGATTATCGATGGCATGATATCTGCGATATATGATATCATCTCAAACGCGATTTTTAAAGACATGAAAAAATGTATATCGAACATTAACGACATTGGACACCTGATACATGAACTACTTTTACATGCAAGTTCTACAGGGAAGTTAGTAGATAATAATTTACTCTAAACAGTCGGCTCCAAAAGCGAGCCGAGTTCTTATATTTTTGCCGCTCGGTGTGACAAACATTTCATAAAAAAGAACTCACCGTGACGTCCATAAACAAAGTCATGGTTTATAAATGCCTACAGCCCCCATCCCAGAGCTGAGAATGAACGGGCAATTGATTGATCGCACATGCACAGTTATTCGGTCATCAGCCATGCTTTTATCCTGGTATCCGACATCTGCTGAATGTGAACAACCTCACAATGTACACCAGCGCGGTTATTCCAGGAGAGTGTACCACATGATCCTGGGACTACGCAAACCAGTAGTTTTATCAGCTATCCCAATACCATTAATTGATGAAATTCTTGCATCGGGATATTGAACAATTGATTTGATTTTTGCACTTCACTGAAGGATGTATGAAGCATTGTATACTAAGTACTTTCCAAGTTTCTGCGGAATAAATTCCACATGCAACTAGGGTGTGATTTGAACCCACTACTTCCTGCTTACTAGGGCAGACTAAGACATCTTTACCTATTAACCACCAAGCTAGTGCAGACTAAGACATCTTAACCTATTAACCACCGAGCTAGTGCAGACTAGACATCTAAAACCTATTAACCAGCGAGCTAGTGCAGACTAGACATCTTAACCTATTAACCACCGAGCTAGTGCAGACTAGACATCTTAACCTATTAACCACCGAGCTAGTGCAGACTAGAAGCTAGTGCAGACTAGACATCTTAACCTATTAACCACCGAACATCTTAACCTATTAACCACCGAGCTAGTGCAG
Source organism: Zoroaster sp. YZ-2022 (assembly GCA_029582265.1). Classification (NCBI taxonomy): domain Eukaryota; kingdom Metazoa; phylum Echinodermata; class Asteroidea; order Forcipulatida; family Zoroasteridae; genus Zoroaster; species Zoroaster sp. YZ-2022. The sequence continues at coordinate 4,750,267 of CM055832.1, forward strand.
ACTAGACATCTTAACCTATTAACCACCGAGCTAGTGCAGACTAGACATCTTAACCTATTAACCACCGAGCTAGTGCAGACTAGACATCTTAACCTATTAACCACCGAGCTAGTGCAGACTAGACATCTTAACCTATTAAACCGAGCTAGTGCAGACTTTGGGCATCTTAACCCATTAACCACCGAGCTAGTGCAGATCAAGACATCTTAACCTATTAACCACCGAGCTAGTGCAGACTAGACATCTTAACCTATTAACCACCGAGCTAGTGCAGACTAAGACATCTTAACCTATTAACCACGAGCTAGTGCAGACTAGACATCTTAACCTATTAACCACGAGCTAGTGCAGACTAGACATCTTAACCTATTAACCACCGAGCTAGTGCAGACTAAGACATCTTAACCTATTAACCACCGAGCTAGTGCAGACTAGACATCTAGACATCTTAACCTATTAACCACCGAGCTAGTGCAGACTAGACATCTTAACCCATTAACCACCGAGCTAGTGCAGACTAGACATCTTAACCTATTAACCACCGAGCTAGTGCAGACTAAGACATCTTAACCTATTAACCACCGAGCTAGTGCAGACTAAGACATCTTAACCTATTAACCACCGAAAGCCATGAAGTGCAGACTAGACATCTTTAACCTATTAACCACGTTGAAGACTGAGTGCGAATCTGTCATCCATTTAACCACCGAGCTAGTGCAGACTGAACATCTTAACCTATTAACCACCGAGCTAGTGCAGACTAAGACATCTTACCTATTAACCACCGAGCTAGTGCAGACTAAGACATCTAACCTGATTAATTAACCTATTAACCACTGAGCTAGATAGACTAAGACATCTTAACCATAATTAAACAGCTGTGTGCAGACTAGAACATCTAACCTATTAACCACTAGAGCTAGTGCAGACTGACATCTTAACCTATTAACCACCGCGCTATAACCACCCGAGCTAGTGCAGAATCTTTACTATTAACCACCGCTAGTACAGACTATCTAGACATCTTAACCTATTAACCACAATTTTCATTTTATCTTATCCTTATATTTAAAGGAGCTATTGAAGTACATTGATAGCCTTCATCATGCTTCTCTTACATTTGAAGTTGAAGAGACATGGAGTCAGGAATGCTGATCATCCTTAAAGATGTTACCCAGATTATCTTTGGATTAGTTGGAGGAATTTGGTGTCTATGCATCTGTGCAGTCTATTATTATGACTTAGAGTGAAGGGCGTGTTTGTCAGATTGAGCTTAAAGGTTTGCTGAAATAGAAACTCCCAATATGTGTCAGTAGGCTTGTCAGTATTACAAATCAAAACATAGTACACCTTTGAATTAATTTGTTCAGATGTATATTAAATTTACAGCATACTTACATCATGCATAGTTTAGTTTTGATAACCACTGTGTGTTTACTCCAGATGATCACGACCATATTCTGTACACCAATGACTGTTCTGTTTTCAGGGGGTGAAAAACATCTACATGTACAAAAAATAACAATTTTCTCTAACTGAAAATATATTTTGGAGAAACTACCACAAGAATATTTCTATTTCAGCAAAACTTTATAGGGGATAATCTTCTCTATTAAACCTTTCACTACCATTGATGACTTTAGTCAACAGAACACATATCCCCTGTTGCTTACCATTGGCAACTTTAGTCGACCAAGGTCACCACACACACAGCACTTAATTGGGAGTATTATGACCAGATTTTAAAACAGCTGTATTTGTTCAGCACAGATCCAAGAATGACCAACACATTGAAAGGCTTGATGGCAACTACAACTACCAACTCCAGAAATGGGAAACCTGTTTTCCAAACCATTTCAACGGACACCACACTTGTTGATCTTATTGGGCCACACTTCATATTAGAACCACTTCATATTTAATGCTCAATATCAGTCCTAATTGATATCCTCCTGTGGACACATAGTCTTGTACCCAGATTTGTAAAGATCGTTAAGGTGGTGAATGATATAGCAGACAAGGAGTGAAGATGATGGTGACTGTGCTCACATCATTTCTATTGACCCCAACAGCGAGCTCGGCTTTTGCAAGCAGTGGAGTTCAGCGGGAGATAGTTTTGCAAAAAGTGCATACCTGAATGTATAATCACCCATAATATAAAAATCAACTTCTGAAGAAATTTATGTAATAATCACTCTCAAAATACTTGTAAAAAAGTTAATTACATGTATACCTACAGCAGTTACCTAACACAGGCTATATTGTGTATTGGTCAAATTGGCATTTATGACCTTGACCCTGAATTGTAAACCTGTTATGACCCCAATGGTTTCCAAAGCACTCAAAATCTTTCAGCAGTACTGCTTTCCATAAATCAAGCCAATATGTCAGCAGCAGCAAATGTACTAGTTCCACATTCAGGAATTTTCAGCACATTTTCTACTTGTAAATCATTTTTTTTGAAAAGTAGACTAACCAAGCTTTCAGAAACAGTTTTATGCTTCAAACATGCTTCAAAGATAATTATTGGTTGTGATGAAGTCTGATACCTTCCCTATCCACCACTAGAGAATTTTGACCCAAAAAGATGAAATATGACAGTCTTGTAACATTTTTTAAATAATGACATTGCAATGTCCCGTCTGTCACAAAAAACATTAAAATGTTGTGTATTTTTTACATGAAAAGATATTTTTGGTTCAAAGTTGAATTCCTATCTTCTGTCAAGGTGACCACACCTAGAAAGTAAAATACAAATAGCTTTCGATGTTTAGTTGATCTGATACTCCATCTCAAAATCTGTCCCGTCTGTCACAATTTACCCAGGCTTTGTTATTTTGTCCCATCTGTCACAACTTTAATGAGCCTGGTGTTTCCAGTTCCATGTTTTGAATAACTAAGTCATATGTTTATTGATTATTTGTATAAAAGTAATTAACTTTAAAAGAAAAAAACATAGGAGACCAGATAGCTTTTCCAATGAAAGTCATTTTCAAATAATTGAGTGTAATTTCCGTCCCGTCTGTCACGCTAATTTTACTTTGTCACTATACAGCCACTGAATCCTCTAGTTTCATGGATTGTTTTTTAATTTGAAATATAGTGTTTACTTTCACTTTATACATAACTTAGAAGGTTACACCTTACAGATTGTTTTTGGCAGGCCTTTGAAAAACATGTTGTGTAAATCTGTCCCGTCTTTCATGCCGGAATTAACCACTTATAACATAAAGACTGGCTGTACTACTCCACGATTATTGGTCAAAGTACAGTATAGGCCTACATATATAATTTTGCCGTTGACCC
>CM055832.1:4758572-4809449 GCA_029582265.1 Zoroaster sp. YZ-2022
TATATTTGCGATACGTAATATAGTGACTATTCGTCGCACTGCCATGCCACGTGGCACAAACTCAAGAAAGATGATTTACTTGCAAGTAGTTTGTGTAATTTCGTCACTTCCTTTTTTGAAAGAAGGAAGGAAGGAAGCCTAATGGAGAAATATGGAGAAAATTTAAAAGGTGTAAATAGATCAATCAAACACATGTTATTATTGAGCCTGCCATTAATTTATGTAAAATTAATTTAATTTATGTAACTCCATTTATTCATAGTTTCCAGCAAAGTTACAATGACTTGTTTAAATGCTTGCTGGCTTTCACCTGACTGAACCCTCCTCAGCAATACTTATTTGCAAGTTTAAGCAGTCTTTGCGAGGCAATGGCGTGGAAACTAATTGAAACACACGAGGCTTTTCATCACACTGACGTAATTGGCAAATTGCGTCTTTCAAATTGGCGCATCCACTAAACACCTAAGTTAATTAAATCGCCGCATTAACGTTTTTGCAGCATCTTCCCATGGATCCTGCATGTTGCTCTATACTTCGTTACAGTATCTGATTGATTTGTAGGGAATATTTTACCCGAAAGAAAACGTGTTTTCGAATTGATTGGAGCGTGCAAATATTGCTGCAGCCTGCAAAATGTTCTGAAAAACACGAGCAGTGGTGAGACTTGGATTAAGGTTACAAAGAGTTTTTAAAAGGGCAACCAACCGACTTATGGGCACAACCCTGCCCGATTGCGATTTTGTTTTCAGCAGTATAGAATTGCCACTATACACTCACCTAAATGCATTTGTCTTCTAAAAATGAATGTACGTTGGATTATTTTCCTTAAACAAAAATCCTCCACAGCCGTGATTTATTATTATACAGAAAGGCTTTGCTTCGGAATTAAATTTGTAATGAAAACAACAAGTATAAATAGAGTTTGCGGTAACATCCATGTAATAATCTCTCTTGAGTTGTGCGGTTCTGAGAAGAACCTGTGGGGTAACTTGACGTTTCGGTCAGTGTATTCTGACCGTCTCATACTGTCTAGGAACAGATAACTTTGCGCAAGTTCGTGACTTCATTCAACCACATGCACAAAATGTGAACAATATGGTGGCTGAACCATCGAAAAATTTCATATAAACTATTTTTGTGCTATACCGGTATCTTATCTTAAATCCTGACAGATGATGCACTTTAATAGATTTCTTATTAACAATTTTAAAGGAGAAAATGAATGTGCCAAATCCAAGACATTCTGACCAAACGGGAAGAAATGGTTGTGCGTACGGCATATGTTTGTGTATTGGCTAACACTGACAGTCGTAGACAGTCGGCAAAAGTTGAACTTTGGTTCATGTTAAACCTTTCCGATGGTATTGGCTTCGGTCTGAAGAGTTGAAATGGATGTCGACGATGCTATCTGGGGATTGTCTGCGTCACTGTCTGCGTTCATAACGAGTATAAATTATGGAAAATAGTCTTTAGGTCTATGTGGTCCGTATCCTCTTCGTAACTCAATGCATCATATACGCGTGACACGCTCACTTGTTTTTCAACATGTGGCTCCAATGCAAGAATAATTCACTGTTTAAAGAGATATTCTAACGCAATCATTGTCAAGGACTTAATTCGCTTATTATAAATCGCTAGCCCTCTACTCCTAGCAGGAAATTGCATCCATTGTCTTAATGATAGCCGCTTTGGCGTCAAGGGAGCGTTGTGCGGCGCGAGTACGTTCGCACACCTCTGTCAGGCAATCATCTCTGGAGACATTCTGTGTGTACGCATATCAACTTCAAAATACGCCAAACGCAACGCACTATGGCTGCCCTTTCACCCACAGTGATCAAATATTGACTGCTACGAGTGGTACAGTAAAACTAGCCTCCCGAGGTGTGTCAATATTTGTTTTATAATGCCTCATACATAGATTCTGTCTTGTGATTGGTTGAGAGCATGTCACATGATGTTCGCTATATTTTACTGTAATGCCACGCAAACAAGGAAAGACTAGCCCATGGCAACCAATAAAATTGGTCTAAACGCGTCAATGCTGTTGTTACAACATGAATAAATACGTTTTACATAAGTGTTACAGAAGTTCAATTAATTTCTGAGTGTTTGATTTATTGTAGCAGGACTCTTGTGCAGAATCTATGTATGAGGTGTTATAAAACAAATATTGACTGTTTTCACTCGTGGTACAGTAAAATTAGTCTCCCTCGTGTGATCCCTGGAGCGTTCTATATAACGCTCGAGGGATCACCTGTGCCCTCAACAGCTCATGCAGTAACAGTAACAGTAACAGTAACGATGATGATGATGAGGATGCACGGATACTGGCTAAAGAACTTCAGTAGTCTTCACGAAAGAATAGCCCAGCAGCTGCAAGAATGCTTAGCGTGTGGCAACGTTCCGACGTGGATGACTGAAGCAAGAACGGTTCTCATCATGAAGGACACTAAGAAGGGTAACGTTGCAAGTAATTATCGACCTATTACATGTCTACCCATGATGTATAAACTTCTGACCGGTATCATTGCAGAAGATCTGTATAGTCACATAGAAGATCAGCAGTTATTTCCAGATGAACAGAAAGGTTGCAAGAAGCGGTCAAGAGGAACGAAAGACCAACTCATCATTGATAAGACGGTGCTGAAGGACTGTAGGAACAGGAAAACTAATCTGGCCATGGCATGGATAGATTACAAGAAAGCATACGACATGGTATCCCACTCGTGGATTATGGAATGTTTGGATATGATAGGGGCAGCCGAGGCGGTGAAATGTTTTCTGGGTGAGAGCATGAAGACATGGAGAACAAATCTGATGGCCAGTGATGAATGTCTTGGTAAGGTAAACAGACGAGGTATTTTCCAGGGCGATTTTCTGTCTCCACTGTTGTTTGTTTTGGCGCTGCTCCCTTTGACGATGATTTTGCGGAAGGTTAGTGCGGGATACGAGATGACGAAGGATGGACGCAGGATTAATCATCTGCTCTTCATGGACGACCTGAAGTTGTTTGCGAAGAACGAAAAAGAGAAAGATTCCTTGGTGGGTGCAGACTGTACGGATCTTCAGCGATGACATCGGCATGAAGTTTGGTCTGGAGAAATGTGCTGTGATGACCATGAAGAGGGGTAAAAGGGTACATTCGGATGGAATTACTTTCCCAGACGGCACACAATTGAGGGCGTTGGGTGAAGCAGAAAGTTATAAGTATCTTGGAGTGCTTGGAGCAGATCACGTACTGCACGAGGAATCAAAGAGAGGCTTAAGAAAGAGTATATAAGACGAGTGAAGAATTGTTTGAAGTCCAAGCTGAATGAAGGGAATATGGTAAAGGCGATCAGCACTTGGGCTGTGTCGCTGATGAGGTACAGTGCTGGAATTGTCGAGTGGACTAAGGCAGATCTAGATGTTGCTGACAGGAAAACGAGGAAAGTGATGACGATGTACGGTATGTTACATCCACGGTCGAATGTCAGCAGACTCTATCTACCGAGGTCAGAGGGCTGAAGAGGGTTATAGTGTATCAGACAGCGTTAACATCAAGAGAAAGAGCTTTTAATGTCATGTTAGCAGTACTCAAGAAAAGTTGTTGAAGGTGTCACAGAAATACATGAAGGCAGACGAATTAGGTCCAAAGGAGTATAAGAATCAAAGAAAAGAAGAAACAATACGAGATTGGCAGGAAAAACCACTTCACGGCCGATTCTTGAGATGTACCGAAGAAGTGGCAAGTAGCAAGACTTGGGAATGGTTGAGGAGAGGAGAACTAAAGAAAGAAACTGAGGGTCTGATTACTGCAGCGCAAGACCAGTCTCTGTCGACGAATGTGATGAAGGCAAGGATCGAGAAGTCAGATGTCTCTTCTATGTGCAGAATGTGCAATGCGGCGGAGGAGACTGTATTTCACATTGTCAGCGAATGCAGAGTGCATGCTCAGACAGAGTACAAAGGCAGACACGAAAAGTTTGCCAAGGTGATCCATTGGGATCTGTGTAAGAAGTACGGTGTCAAGGTGCAATCGAATTGGTACGACCATGTGCCGGAAAAGGTTGAAGAAACGGACCATGTCAAGATTCTCTGGGACTTCAACATCCAGACAGATCATGTTATAGAACATAGACGGCCGGATGTTGTTGTCTTGGATAAGCATGAGAAGATGTGTCATCTTATTGATATAGCTGTGTCGGGTGATAGTAGAGTAGCTTCGTAGGAGAAGGAGAAAGTACAGAAATATCAGGATTTAGCGAGAGAACTCCGCAAGCTGTGGCAAGTCAAGGTGAAGGTAATTCCTGTGGTAGTGGGTGTACTGGGTACAATTCTGAAGGCGTTGGAGAAACATCTCAAGGAGATAGGAACATCTGTTAGAGTAGAATTACTACAGAAGGCGGGACTCTTAGGGACAGCAAGGATTCTGCGAAAGACACTCGAGATCTAAGGCTACGGGACGCAGCTTGACTCGCGGTGTAACCGACAGAAAGGAAAACAAGATCTTTCTTTTCATGCTGTGCTAACGCGAAATAATAATAATAATAATATGGCACACAATTGAGGGCGTTTGGGTGAAGAAGAAAGTATCTTGGAGTGCTTGAAGCAGATCACGTACTGCACGAGGAATCAAAAGAGAGGCTTAAGAAAGAGTATATAAGACGAGTGAAGAAGTGTTTGAAATCCAAGCCGAATGGAGGGAATATGATAAAGGCGATCAACACTTGGGCTGTGTCGCTGATGAGGTACTGTGCAGGAATTCTCAAGTGGACTAAGGCAGATCTAGATGTTGCTGACAGGAAAACGAGGAAAGTGATGACGATGTACGGTATGTTACATCCACGGTCGAATGTCAGCAGACTATCTACTGAGGTCAGAGGGAGGAAGAGGATTATTTAGTGTATCAGACAGCGTTAACATCGGGAGAAGGAGCTTGCAGTGTCATGTAAGTAGTACTCGGGAAAAGTTGTTGAAGGTTGCACAGAAATACATGAAGGCAGACGAATTAGGTCCAAAGGAGTATAAGAATCAAAGAAGAGAAGAAACAATACGAGATTGGCAGGAAAAACCACTTCACGGCCGATTCTTGAGATGTACCGAAGAAGTGGCAAGTAGCAAGACTTGGGAATGGTTGAGGAGAGGAGAACTAAAGAAAGAAACTGAGGGTCTGATTACTGCAGCGCAAGACCAGTCTCTGCCGACGAATGTGATGAAGGCAAGGATCGAGAAGTCAGATGTCTCTTCTATGTGCAGCATGTGCAATGCGGCGGAGGAGACTGTATTTCACATTGTCAGCGAATGGCCACCATGACCAGTCAAGCGCAGCGGCCCATTCAGATTAACTCAAGCGTGAGTATGGGTGGTGAACGCGATTCTATTGTTCCTGGTAACAGCCCACTTACCAGGGACAATGGAATCGTATTCAAAGTACTGGACACAGTCTCCGTACGACAATATCTTATCTTGCTAGTTAACCAAATATCAAATGCACAAGTTCTATCAGCTTCTAGAATCTCTAATGGTCGTATTGCGGCATATTTGAGCTCGAAGGAGGCTGTCATCGAGGCCGTCCAAACCGGAATGACCTACGATGACACCTTCATCGAGCTCACACCACTGGTCCAGCCAACCACCCGGCTCACGCTTTCCAATGTTTATCCAGAGATACCGAACACAGTACTGAAACACAATCTGTCATCTTTCTGCAAGGTAGTGTCTCAGGTAAGATCAATTCCCCTGGGTTTCAAGGAAAAACATCTTGCTCATATTATGTCGTTCGGGCGGCAAGTGCACGTTCTTCTCAAACCGAACATCACTCCGCCTGAACACATAAACTTCTCGTATTTAGGCACTAACTACCGTGTATTTCTCTCGACTGAGTCGGTACACTGCTTCTCGTGCGGTGAGTACGGCCACGTAGTCGTGCTTGCAAAGACAGAGGACCGATGACGTTGACAAAAACGAGACCAATCCCATAAACCCACGTCCCACCTTCGTCCATAACCCCACTAACCGAAACAAATCCGATCCTAAACACCCACCTAAAGTCTCCAAACAACCTGGTCCGCTGGATTCCGTAGGGATGTGGATCGTGCAGGGGCCATGGGTGTCCGAACCGCTGCGGGTTCTGGGGGGCCCTCGGGCCCTGTCGGGGCCACCTGTGCGAAGGCTGAACATGCCGCGCCGGTGTCGGGGGTGCTTCAACTCGAAGCGCCTCACGTGCTGGTGCGGGGTCCAGCGCGTCGGCCTCTCGTTCCAGTGGGAGCCCAACAGGGGTTGGGCCCTCGTCCGGGGCGGGAGGCTCGGCTCGTGCGGGCGGCTCGGCGGAGTCTCCGGGGCCTTCTTTTCCCGCGGTTTCTCCGGCGTCCGGGGCTCCTGCGCCGTCACTGGCCCTGCGTCGTCACTGGCCTGCGTCATCCGCGACCCCAATCCTCCCTTCCCCTCCCACCACTCCCTTTCCCCCACCCAACCTTCCACCCCCCAACAACCTACCCACACCCCATCCAAACCCCGTTGCTCTGTCTGGGGATCGCCACCTGCACCATCCAGACTATTTTCAGATGTTGTTCCCAAAAGAAAATCTTCCCCTCAAGCCCCTCCTACAGATACTTCCGTTCTCACTCCTCTGAAGACACCCTCTCCCCCACGTAAATTAGCGTGTTGTTGTGGTCGGAGGTGACTTCAACTGTGGAAGAATCCGCATTGGACTGTCTGCACGCGCCCACCGAGCGTAGATCCAGAGTCGCGGCAGCTCTCAAAAGAAAACTGTAGAGTGCACTCTCTTTGTGTGATGTTTGGCGTAGACTGAATCCCCAAAACAACAATTTACCTGGCTGCGGAACAACCCCTCCAGGGATTGCGGAGTTTCAAAAGCCAGGTTAGATCGTTTGTATCTTCATCCTGATATTTTATCCTCTATTCATTCTTGCGAAATCACACCCTGTTCTCTTTCTGATCACTCCGCCATTTCTAAAAATTCAGCTACCGTCGGCTAATCACCAGGGTAGCGCTTGCACTAACATTTTAATAATTCTCTTCTTCAGGATGAAGCATACAAACAAATTATAACTTGTTTCTGGGGAGAATTGGCGTCAAAAACAGTTCGATTTCCCCAATTTAAATTCTTGGTGGGACTTTGGCAAGTCCCACATCAAATCAATAACACAAAAATTCTCTATTAAAATTGCTCACGAAAAACGTGAAGCTCTTTTCAAAAATAAATCGAACTATTGACGACCTTCAGTCTGCCAGAAAGTACACCGGAGACCAGGCAGGTCCTCTTAGAACAAAAAGAAAAACTTAACTCTATCCTAAAAAATCGTGCGCAGGGCGCCCTCATTAGGTCGAGATTCAAACACGTCAGCGAGGTTGATACCTCCTCTTCTTACTTTTTCAATCTTGAAAAGTTTAACTCTCGTTCTAAAACTATCTCCAGAATCCGTTTGGATTCTGGAGAAATTACTCAAAATATTTCATAAAAAATCATAGCTCAAAGTTCTACAAAAACCGTTTTTCTAAAACTCGACCGATGAGGGCGCCCGCGAAAGCTTATTTTAAAGGGCCTGCCTTGTGCCTCGTCTTGATCCTCTAGAGGCAGAGGACCTAGAGCGCCCTCTGTCTCTGGAGGAATTAGAAATTGCTGTTGGGCAACTTGGCAAGGATAAAACGCCCGGCCTGGACGGCTTGTCCGGTAAATTCTATCAAACCTTTTGGCCTATTCTAAAAAACGATCTACTTTCCGTCTTAAATCATTCTTTTCTCACCGGCTCGCTTCCTCGTTCGTTCAGGAGGGCTGTTATCACTCTTTTACCTAAGAAGGGGGATCTGGCAGACATATCAAATTGGCGGCCAGTCTCCCTTCTAAATAATGATTATAAGATCCTTGCAAAGTTGCTCGCCAACAGACTAAAAGAGTGCATTGGCAGCGTCATAGGTGAGGATCAGACCTACTGCGTCCCTGGACGTTCAATCCATGACAACGTGGGTCTGATAAGGGACATCATTGACTATGCCAATGAAAATGGTGTCCCTTTAGCCGTGGTCAACCTCGATCAGCAAAAAGCGTTCGATAAAGTTGATCGCGACTACCTCTTCGACACCATGAGAGCTATGGGCTTCGGAGACCGTTTCCTTGACTACATAAAAATCCTGTACAGCGGTTCCGAGAGTTTAGTCAAAATCTGCGGCTCTCTGACGGCCCCCTTCTCCGTTGAGAAGGGCATCCGTCAGGGCTGCCCACTCTCGGGACTGCTGTACTCAATTGCTATCGAACCTTTTCTAAATCGCCTTAGGTGCGAAGTCGGGGAAAACGGTTTCCGAATGCCCGGCGCTGACGTCTCTTGCTCGGTGTCTGCGTATGCAGATGATGTCTCTGTTTTTGTCACCTCCGAGCGCGGCTTTGACGCGATCAGAGACACTTACAATCTCTTTGGTCGCGCCTCTGCCGCGCGCCTAAATACGAGAAAAACCCAGGGGTTGTGGGCAGGATCGTGGATCGGACGAAGCGACCAGCCGCTAAATTTCTCGTGGAATGACGATGGCCTGTCGTTCCTCGGAGTTCACTTAGGAAACACCAAAACGTACACTGACAAAAACTGGACTATTTGTAAAAACCGATTATCCGAAACCCTCGCTAGCTGGTCTGGCATCTCGACCTCCTTTATTTTAAAGGGAGAGTCTTGATGCCAAACCAGCTAGCCGCATCAAAAACTTTTCAGTGTCTGGCGGCACTCGCTCCGCCAGTCGATTTCCTAAGTGTACTCCAACGGCGGCTGTTTGATTTCGTCTGGTCCAACAAGACACACCACCTTAAAGAACAAATTGTGTATCAGAAACCTGACAAGGGGGGGGGGGGGGGTCGGCCTTGTCAACCTCCAGGCACGAGTTCTCACCTTTCGTTTATCTCATATTTTTCGTTACCTTAAAGGTGAATTTCACCACTCTTTTGAATTTCTTGAATATTACCTTCGTCGCTTCAAAAAATTAAATTATGACTTCCATCTCTTCTAGTTGAATACTGACATCGGAATGCCTTCCTATTTTGGTGAGATCATGCGTGCCTGGAGGTTGTCTGGAGCTCGGTTAGAAATAATACACGACTCGGTCAGCCATGTCCTTAATTTACCCATAAATACTCCTTTAATTGAAAATGCAACTGACGATGGGGCATCCCTCTCAATGCGGATCTCGACGCGTGGGGTCGGCCTGGTGAGGGATCTCCTCAACTTCACCACTGGATTCTGGAAACAACCTAATGACGTCATCTCTTCATCAAGTACTTCTCGTCTTCCATCTTCACGTCTTCTTCAAAAACCGTTTTCTTCTATACACACTACACTCGTCCGCTTGTTTCCGTCCTTATGCAAAGATTGTGAAGTTACCTCTTGTGGATGATTTTTGTTAATATTAAACTTTGACTTTCGGTTTGGACAGGAAGTAAAGGTCAAATCGGGGTCATGTTTTTGTAAATATTTTTGACAATTAACAATCTGTACAATGGTGCAAAAACTGTGAATTTACCTGTTGTGGTTGTTGAGATATGATTTTTTTAAATATTAAACTTTGTCTTCCGGTTTGGACAGGAAGTAAGGTCAAATTGGGGTCATCTTTTAGTAAATATTTTTTGCCAATCAATGATCTGTACAATGGTACAAAAATTGTGAATTTACCTCTTGTGGTTGTTGAGATATAATTTTTTTAAATATTAAACTTTGACTTCCGATTTGGACAGGAAGTAAGGTCAAATTGGGGTCATCTTTTGTAAATATTTTTTGACAATTAACGATCTGTACAATGGTACAAAAATTGTGAATTTACCTCTTGTGGTTGTTGAGATATGATTGTTTTAAATATTAAACTTTGACTTCCGGTTTGGACAGGACGTAAAGGTCAAAGTGGGGTCACCTTTTTGTAAATATTTTTTGACAATTAACGATCTGTACGACATTAGGTGTTTGTACTTTGGACGAATACAGAGCTGTTACGCTAATTATAGGTTGTGGTGGAATTAAATACTGTATCATCACAGCTTTATCATTACACATTTTTGGCCCCGAGGTGAGGTGTGTGCAGGTCTTGTACAATACAATGACAAATTCGATCAAGTGTTATACTATTTAAATGTTTGGTTCAGTTTTTTAAAACAATACTTATAGGGAAGAGACAGCACAATGTAATTTGAAGGATAACTGTAAAATAAAAAGAAACAAACAATACTGAAATATGATCTTCTGATTGTTACATGTATGTATTTATGTGTCATTAACTGTTGAAAATACATTTTCATAAATAGTAATGTTAAAGTTATTGTTTAAAAGGTGGCAATATCTTCACGATCAACAGGGCATGGAATCAGAGTTCAAGTTCTAGTTTAACTCAGTGACTGAAAATAATACTCACATGATGAGGTTATATTCGCGTTGCTGCTGCATAAATGAGCCAGTAATTTGTAGTCACTATGTTCGTCTTAAACTAGGACACCAATTCCATGGCCCGGTTGTAGAAAGTCTGCTCTGATCATTGACGATACTGTCTGTTTAACCAATTGTGTTTATGGGATTGATGGTCAGTACTATCCCAATGCGAGCATACAAATAAATAGGAACTTTAATTGGGTGATCTGGCAAAAGGTATTTTCAAGGCTGACACACCCATGCAATGAAGAGTGGGGGGGGGGGGGGGTTGTTTAATATTTTTATATGGCCCAACTGCCAGGGATTCACGGTCGGCAATGTACATTTTAATAGATCACCAACAGATATGGGTTAAAAATTGCATTTGTGAGGATGTTTAGGTCCAGTCAAAAAAATAAGAATTCCTCTACTATTTTTGTTCTAACATGTTAAAGAAATTCCTAGAAAGACCTAGATGTGTCTTGAGGTCCTGAAAAAACAATTCCCTTGAGAGTCAAGACTGCCACAGATAGGATAAGTCCATATAAAATAATTTGAATAATACGTCAACTCCTTTGAATGGATAAACTTCAAATGCTGGCCATTGGATCACAAAGTTACACAGACTCTAACACACCTTGTAGCAGTAACACAAATGGATATCGTTGATCTGAAATATAAACGAATCATGTAAAAACAATATTAAATGTTTTCAAAGAGGGACGAAGAATAATGGGTCATGCTAACAAAACACATAACTTAGAATGCCCTTATATGTTATTATCAGGATGATGGATTGATGTAACTTCAGAAAAATGATCCCTTCAGACCAATGCCTTTAAGTTAGGTTTTACAATGGAATAGAACTACATGTGATGTCTTCCTTCCTCCATGATGTGACCGTTTCATTATCTCAATAAAGGTGCTGATATTTGTTTCTGGTCTACTTTAGTGAGAAAATTAAGTGCTAGTATAAAGTAAACTGCAATGCAGCCATCACCACACACAGGACATAAGTACTACTATTATTATGAGGAACTACAGACACTGTAAGCGTAGCTAAATTAACTTGTACTTTTTACCAACGCGTACTCACCGGATGTCAATCCTTACGCATGCCAGTAAATATTCAGTAATAAATATTTTTCCGGGTTGAGTTGACCAAAATAAGTGTGAATTGGTAAAAAGTACGAGCACGCATACGAGTTGACCTGTTTCACTTCAGGCGCGGCACATGTGATACCATTGCCACACTAAGGTTTTTAACGTTAACCATGGTTTTATGTAATCAATATCTATAAAATTATACTAAAACGAACATACATCTATAAAAAATGTGAAAGTTTACATACCAAACAGAAACCAAGTAATGAAGACCACTTCCATTAATTGTGCACGGATTCTCAAATGATCGATCTGTTAACGTAAGACGTTAAACCATACCATCGTGTAGCCTACAAACTGAAGATTGTTGATGACTTGAACAGTTACGATACTGCATTTGGATGGTGTCAACGCTTTGTCTCGAGGGTGCTGTAGGCTGGAACTTAGTCTGAGCCATGATGTATTGGAGTCAACATGCTGTAAAAAATAATAGGAAAGTTTTATAAGTACCTGGACCAAGAATAAAGTATTTGAAACTTCAGAGAAGTTCTAATTTATGTGAATGAGGAAAATAATACATCACAGTAAACATGCTGTACAAAATAGTAAGAAGGTTTTACAAGTACATGGACCAAGAATAAAGTATTTGAAAATTCAAAAGAAGTTCTAATTTATAATATGAATGGGAAAACAGTGTATAATTTTGGAGTAGCTGGACCATTGAAATTGAAAAAGGGCATTGGTTGTTTTCAAAATTGCACACAATTATTCTTGACAATGTGTAATAAATGAAAAGAAATGTTCTTGTATGAAACTCACATCAAAGAGAAAAGGTATTTAAGGAAATTGCCGAGTCTCATAATTTCATGTGAGAGATGTCTGAGAGAGGCCTCCCCAGGGAGCAGGACTAACAACTTATACAAGTACATGTATTGTGTCATGAATATTGTGCATTTTTCCTGTGAAATAATTGTCTATGTAAGTTGATTTGTATCGAAGAAGGGTAAAAAGTTAAGGGAAAGTGCAGTAAACAATCACTACTTGACGTTAATTTGTGCACAAACTGAAGATTTTTTTGAGAAAACATAAATTACAAAATATGGCATAAAATAGCAACTGAAAAATTGCCATAACCTAAACAACTGAATTTTCCTATCCTTATTTACATTCTATTTCTAAATACATTTTAGTGACATCTGTTCATATTTTGTTAGAAAAGAGGGGACTTGTTTACTGTCCAAAGTACAGTGTATGTTCACATTTATAACTCACGTTAACGTTAACGTTAAGTTAAACACTAAACAGGCACAATGCAACTACATTAAGTTTAACGTTACCACTAGTAGTAGTACCAGCCAACCCAACGCTTAAAAATGGCTTTTCTTGTATAAAAACACGAAGATAAATACAGGAAATCCTCTTAACAATTAAATTCAAGATACCTACCCTTTATGACTATGTTGGTTGAAGCATGGTTGAAGTACGAGTTGGTTGGAGTACGAGTTGGCACGAGTTCATCAGTAATATCACATATTTCACACTCTTATTTTCATAAAAATACAATTTCTTTCTGAGTAAATCTGTTTCTGCCGATTGAGGGCGACATACCGTTCCACCGGCCGGACTGTTTTATATGCCCCGCCCAGTCGATTGAGTATTGCGGACGTAGTGGAAATAACATATTGCGCGTAAATTTTCAAGAAAAGTGTGTTTCTTTTTTTACAAAAATGTCGTGTTTTCAGTACAAATAAATATCAAACTCAAACATATCCTCGTCTCTAATGTCACATATTTCACACTCTTTACACTCATGATAAACTACATATTTTTCCCAGACTAAATCAGTAATTTTATTGATTTTTCAGATCCCTCGATATGATTTTTTTAATGATTAAACTTTGAATTATCGTAATTCGATATCTGATGACCTAATCATGACGTCACAAATTATGTTTCATCTACGTGTTAAGTTCTAAGTATATGCCAAGTTTGAAGTTCATGTGAAGTTTGCAAGTATGTGTTTTTTTGTAGACAATCTATCCGGAGAAGAAGAAGAAGGAGAAGAAAAAGAAAACTAGATATAAGTTTTTGTCACAACAAAAACAAGGTGTTCGGTTGAAGTTAAAATGGTTACGTCATCAATTCGAAGTGTTGGAGAAGTCAAATGTTAACGTCTGTTGAAGTTCTCGCGAGAAGTTTATTTGAATACAATACAATACTGAATTTAGAAATTATTTTAATATTAAACTTTGACTTCCGGTTTGGACAGGAAGTAAGGTCAAATTGGGGTCACCTTTGTGTAAATACTTTTGGCAATTAACAATCTGTACAATGGTACAAAAATGTCAATTTACCTCCTGTGGTTGTTGAGATATGATTTTTAAATATTAAACTTTCACTTCCGGTTTGGACAGGAGTAAGCTCAAATTAAATTATAAATATTTTTGACAATTAACGATCTGTACAATGGTACAACAATTTTTAATTTACCTCTTGTGGTTGTTGAGATACGATTTTTTTAATATTAAACTTTGACTTCCGGTTTGGACAGGAAGTAAAGGTCAGAATTGGGGTCATGTTTTGTAAATATTTTTGACAATTAACAATCTGTACAATGGTGCAAAAAATGTTAATTTACCTCTTGTGGTTGTTGAGATATGATTTTTAAATATTAAACTTTGACTTCCAGTTTGGACAGGAAGTAAGGTCAAATTAGGGTCACCTTTTTCTAAATATTATTTGACAATTTACGATCTGTACAATAGTGAAAGAATTGTGAATTTCTCTCTTGTGGTTGTTGAGATATGATTTTTTTAAAATATTTAACTTTGACTTCCGGTTTGGACAGGAAGTAAAGGTCAAATTGGGTCACCTTTTGAAAATATTTTTGACAATTAACGATCTGTACAATGTGAAAGAATTGTGAATTTATCTCTTGTGGTTGTTGAGATATGATTTTGTTAAATATTAAACTTTGACTTCCGGTTTGGACAGGAAGTAAAGGTCAAATAAGTCACTTTTTGAAAATATTTTGACAATTAACGATCTGTACAATGGTGAAAGA
The DNA here is from genome assembly GCA_029582265.1 of Zoroaster sp. YZ-2022. Lineage (NCBI taxonomy): Eukaryota > Metazoa > Echinodermata > Asteroidea > Forcipulatida > Zoroasteridae > Zoroaster > Zoroaster sp. YZ-2022. Next base: position 4,773,117 of record CM055832.1, read on the forward strand.
ATTGTGAATTTATCTCTTGTGGTTGTTGAGATATGATTTTTGTTAAATATTAAACTTTGACTTCCAGTTTGGACAGGAAGTAAAAGGTCAAATTAGGGTCACCTTTTGAAAATATTTTTGACAATTAACGATCTGTGTACAATGGTGAAAGAATTATGAATTTATCTCATGTGGTTGTTGAGATATGATTTTTAAATGTTAAACTTTGACTTCCAGTTTGGACAGGAAGTAAGGTCAAATTAGGGTCATGTTTTGTAAATATTTTTCGACAATTAACAATCTATACAATAGTGCAAAAATGTCCATTTACCTGTTTGTGGTTGTTGAGATATGATTTTTTAAATATTAAACTTTGACTTCCGGTTTGGACAGGAAGTAAGGTCAAATCAGGGTCCTCACAACTCGAGTTTCATCTACTTGTTAAGTTCTAAGTACATACCAAGTTTGAAGTTCGTGTGAAGTTTGCAAGTATGTGTTTTTTGTAGACAGTCTATCGGAGAAGAAGAAGAAGGAAGAAAAAAAAAACCGAACAAAAACAATAGGTGTTTCGGGTGCATGCGAACACCTAAAAACGAACAAAAACAATAGGTGTTTCAGTGCATGCCGAACACCTAACTAAACTCAAGTGTTTGTTGGGACAAACACACGGCGTTCGTGAGAACGTCTCGTTCAATCAAATTATCATCGATGATGTCACAATCATATTTTGCAAATGTGGATCATCTTTTATTAAAAAAAGACCTATTCATTTTGCGGTAGAATGTGTTGAATTTGAACTTCCTTTTTGGACCGGAAGTAAATGTCAGGTCAGGTTATTTGAAGGTCATACATCTGACACAAAACTTCCTGATGTTCATGAAAAATAACGTTAGTATCTACTTTGGTTAAGGAGATATGTTTTTTTCATAATATATTTATAAGAACTACATATAGTGTGCATCATATAATAAACATCTTAACTTCAGTCACGTTACTAAATTTATTACGAAAGTAATACACTGGATGTCTTTAGTACCATCGTACTAAATTTTGTGAAATTTTGTATATGTTGCCCTCTTGCAAAAATGATTTCTCAATTTGTTTCAGGAAGTTCACTTGCAGAGTCAAATCTGTAATCCTTAAATGAAATTTTCCTGTCATCTGTGCATTATTTATAAGCATTCATGAGCAGTGGGTAAGAGGCTGTTCATAAACACAGGGAATGAGGATAGGTAATTTTTTTTTTTAAATTTAAAATATATTTTGCTCCTTCTAACACTGTCAATGGTTACAATTTGTGTTTAACATTTGCTTTTTCTTGAAGAATCCGCAACTTTTTCATACCTGAAACACGTTGCAACCCCTGCAATATTTATCACAATATTTTACACAATGAAACATTCCGCTCTCGTCACCCATGTTACATCATGCATTAGGGGTCACTCACAACTATTTACTGTACTTAATGTATAGGTCATATTTTTGTACATGACTTCATTTTGTATAGGACTTGAAATCCTATATAAAGGAGAAGAATAAAGTATGATCTGATGTGACGTTTTGTGTTATGTAATCACCATAGAAAACCGTTTCTGGTGTCCAATTACTTTGGCATTAGTGTAACTAGAGATCCTCACTGTTATCGGTATAGGATCCTCACTGTGTGAGATATGTATGCGATCCTCACTATGATCTGCATGTAATCCTCACTGTGAACAACTCAGAGCTGCATTTACCGACTTGGAAGCTGCGATCCACCATCGCTACCCATGCGCATGTTAAAACGAACATTACAGCACTGTACATACACAGTGCAGTGCAGTGAACGAGATGGGTGGATACAATACACGTGTACACGTACACGTGTGGCACGCATGCATAACGTCCGTTGCAATCTGAGGCATTGAGGGCGGAATTGTATTTAATTACTAATAATTAAATAGAAAATCAATTAGTGATGATATTCTTACGTCATCGTTATTAGAGCAATCTAGGAATTCCAAGGATTGCAAGTGCAAAATATGAAGTTATTCTTATCTTGGCAACTATGTTTTTTGTTGGACAAGTTTCACGAAGAATAAGAAGAAAAAAACCGAACAATTTCAAGAGGTGTTCGCGCTGTTGCAAGAACACTAAATAATGTATAGCGCATTTCACACAATGTATTAATGCTCTTTACATATTACCCCCTGGTCATTGGGCCAATATCATTCCTATAATCTTTCTCAGCTCCCTGGGGAGTATACAGCTAGAGCTATTGTTGTGCTTCAGCGGATTTTTCAAAAACAATATCAACCTCTACCCTCACAGGTACCCATTTATACTCCTGGGTAATGAGAACCAAAGTCTTGCTCAAGGACACAAGTATCATGGTCGCAGCCAGGAATCGAACCCACATTCTGACGACTCAGCCATCAGAACCAGCGGCGTAGCCACGGGGGGCCTGGGGGGCACGTGCCCCCACGAAAAATCCCGATAGTGCCCCCAAAAAAAGAAAAGAAAAAGAAAAGGGAAAAACCCATACCCCTGGGGCCCCCACTGAAAAGCAATTCCCCCTGTGCCCCCCCCCCCCCCACTGAAAAAGTCCTGGCTACGCCGCTGATCAGAACACAAAGCTTAATACTGTGGCGTCCTCAATATCTGACTAATTTTATAACATCCCCTAGATAATACCCAGCGGGGGGGGGGGGGGGGAAGGGTCTCATGCGATCCAATGCTTGACGCGCATTGTAGGCCATACCATTAATGTGACAGGGCAAAAAAATTGTTTAATATTTAAATTTTCATACCTTTTATCATAATTTAATTAACCATTAATAATCACAACGAAAAACACAACTCTCACATTTTTCAAAATATTTTGTAAAACTGAAAATTTTTAAGAATTTTTTTTTACAGAAACTCATAATGAAATGACACTCCTGAATTGCAACAGAAACAGAAGATTCTGTAAAATTTTACCGTTGACCCTCTGACTTTTTCCCCTTAATCTGAATAAATAATGTTGATTTACCTTTCAAGAGAGTTTTACGGAAATCTGTCCGTTGACCCTTGCCGATATTTTGAGATTTCTAACGTAAATGATTCAGAAAATGTTGTCGCCTAGCCGTTATAATACACGTACGTGCACGTATACGTTTGCAGCGCGCGAGAGAATGTTATTGACGCACACTAGCTATTCAGTGCATACGTGCTTACACACAGTCCGTCGTCTATACGCGCACCACGATGTTCACCACGCGCATCGGCGTTTGCGAATGAGACATGTAGCTGCGTTGGTGGCGCACTTTTGTCCCAACCGCCCCCCCCCCCCCCCCGTTAGGGTAGATAATAAGTTAAACAATAGACAAACGGACGATGGCACGACGCTAAGGTACGACGCGACGGCAACGCGCAACGCACCTTTGGCGTATTTAGAACACCACACCGGTGCTAGTGCGATATTAATGTGTGCCGGATGGTCAATGTATCGTCCATGTACGTAATTCGCCGCACTCGTGAAATGACGCACCTACTTTTGGCTTAGCATTTCTCGGAAAACTTACAAAACTATGGCGTATTACTGGTTGCATAAACTTATCTAAGTCGTGCTTGTTACAGAAATATAAATTATAGTGAAATTGTATGATTTACTGGAAAGTTAGTGCTTGTGAAAGTGGAAAAAGTTGTATAACTACTGATTTTACTAGATACAAACAGTAAGAGAATTACATGACCTCATTTTTTTTTCACGAACATCTGTGATTTTATTGTTCTATGCCGTCAACAAAGCTGTTGTCTGTGGAAACCAAAATATATGAATGCTTTGCATTTGCAATGATTTTTTAAAGAAATACTGATCCTCAAAATGGACACATTCCTTATAGAAGAAGCGAACGAAGACTACTTAATTCGTTGGTGTTTATTTCGACGGTAGTGGAAAATTATTGAGAAAATGAAACATTAATATCATGGTTATGAAAAGAAATCTTTTATTTGACAAAATGGTAACAGCATTTTTTACACATTTCAAAGTTTTAAAGTACTTTTGGCAAAAATTTTAACCACCTTCCAATTTATTGGCCTTTCAAGAATATTGATTAAAAGTTTTGAGAGCTTCTCCAAATTATACCATTTTATTTTAACAATCGAAAACAATATTTTTATTTTCAAGATTAAAAACAATTTTACAACCATCTGGAATAAGATGAAACATGATTCAACTGTTTTTCTTCTTGGCCGGTACATTTTCTGTGCCCCCATGAACTTTAACAGTTTGGGGGTGAGTCATTATACCAACATCAATTTTCTGATGACTACAATTCTGTGCGTCTCAAAAAACGGCGTTCAAGACGTCCACGCGTATGATCATGCATTGAAATTCTGCATTTTACAAGAGAATCCTTCACTGAAACACCAAACTGCTAATTTCATTTGTAAGTTACCTTCCAGTTGATTATATAACCTTAGGTGCGTCATTTAGGGTAAATTGAGGATACTCAAAAATTCAACGTCACGGATCGAAAATATGGGACTTCGAGAGGGCTCTAATTAAAGGAATCTAATAAGGAATATAATAAAAAAACAAGGAATCTAATAAGAAAGGATTAATTATTATTTGTGAAATGTTCACATTTACTTGATGCCCTTTAATTGTTTAAAGTGGCCTGGGCATTGCGGCCAACTTGAAGGGGATCGCCGCAATATATGCGGTGACCATGAGAGCGATCGAACCATGGGAATGAATCAAATACTTATTAAATTTTCAGATTAATTACAAAACATGTGGAGGAGGGATGCCCCCTATGAATGACCGCTCTCTTTTCATGTTTTAGTCATGACTGCAGGTATACATTGCAGTATTGCTACCCAACCTAAATGTTAATTAAAAACATTATTATTATAGATGAGATATCAATAAAAGAAAAGTCTCAACAATATATCCTTACACAATATTATATAGTATAATTCCGAGTCATCTTTGCAGGAATATATATAATGTAGATGACTCAACGTGTTTTTCTCAACACAGGATATTGTCGCAACACAAGTCTTTGCATGCATAAGTTTCTTGAAGTGGAAATACTATCTTTGAGAGTAGGCCTACGGTATAAAGTACCATTTTGACGCAGTATTGTGGGCCACTTAGCTGACGTTATAAGGCATAGGTTTAGAAAATAAATTATGAAAGGGAAATTAAGAAATTGAGTCAGAATTTGTCAAATAATTTAAGATGTATTGCATTTTATCTTATTTTAACTGCCACTGGAGTTATACGCGCAGAATGCATCATATGTTAAACATATCGAATGCAAAGACAAATACAATATGAAAAATATAAAGGTAGAGAAATGAAATTAAATGAAATTAAATGAAATATCAAATTTCAATTAATTAAGTCACAACTAAACAGAATGCAGCATTTGATACTGTATTAATAAACAAAACACACGTTGTCACATTTACCACAATACAATTTAATGGCAGTTAAACTTGTAGCTTTGCATGGTTAAGATGATAAGTATAGATCGTCCTCAGGAGCATACTGATCAAAACGTCGAGTTGTAACTTCCAGTTTTTTTCAGAATTAGTCTTACTTAGTTAGAAAGGTTGTTTAACACAGTGCAAGTTATCACAACAACTTTTTAACTTGTATTAATCGGTCGGTGCGCATTCATGCGTTTATTTAGCCTCATATGCAGGTGCGCTACTAATTTGTGTCCGAACTTTACGAGTGCGTATGTGTAAATTTATGTTAGTAAAATCAATCTGTATTCGATAACTGTTGGCCTACATCCCTTCTTTTTCTGCCAGACAGCGTCTGTGTTGAGTTCCATTTAATGTGATTACCCAACGATGTATTTCCAATTCGAGTGCTGAAGGGAGATGTGAACAGCATTTGTTATAAAGAAATCATGTAAAACAATAAAATATTTTAAATAAATCCAGAACTGTACCATTTATATTCAAAATAATTTTTTATACAAATTGCTTTGATCCATATCGTATATGTATGTATTATAGATTAATAGTTCGTCATTTTCATGATCTAGTTATATACACAGTACTGATGTACCTTGCCTTGTGGATCGTGTGAAGGCAGATACATATGGTTCAGTTAACAACTTTGCCAGCAAAGGATAAAGCTGATCAGGTAGCTAATTAGCATGGTACATGTATGTTATGTACATTTATAATAGGTAAGATTAAGGTGGAATTCTCTTTTAATTTAGTTTTACAATACTGAAGAACAGTGGCGTAGCTAAATGGGGGGCAGGGGTGGACAAACAAATTTCGAAAACTTGGGCTTTTGGGAAGAAAAAACATAATAAGCAAGGAGAAGGAAAAAAAGATATTACTTAAGGATTGCTGATTATTCCAGTACCCCATAATTCCGAATGCCAGTTTATCCGACAGAATTTAAATTCGCCAAATTCATCGGCCTAGACCTACAGTAAAACTAGTAAGACCATTTTTGTGTAAGGAAAATACTATTTAAATACAGCTTATATTCAGACTGCCCAATCAAAATTGTCCCTAGTCGAACAAACAATCCAAAAAACTTATAGTATTTTAGTTTCTGACAATAACCGGGAAACCAACTTTTTCCGACTCTCACAGCTTCGGCTTCAGCACAACATATCCAATGAAACCTCCTTGAATGGTACGCCTGGGGCCTGTCTATATCCTTGATATAGGATAAAGACAGGGGACCAGTCTACCTCGACCATTGATAGCCAGGCATTTTTAAAACGCCCACAGCATACAGGTTCATACTCAAAGGAGCTTCAGAAATGACATAGAGAAAGTTTCCACACGTTTCGTTTTGTGCGTTATTAGATAATAGGCTGTACAGAAACAAATTGCATGCTATTTCCTAAAAAGACAAACGAGATTCCCTATGGGATGAACATTTTACAGTTTAGTTTTATGATATATTTATTTAAAAATCAGAGAATTTATTAATGTTATTAATTCCGTTTTACAAATCACACTCCTTTGAGAATTTGAAAATGGACAAACCATAAACATTAATCGTGCAAACAACACTGCAGAAAATGTTGTTGTCTCTGCCCCTATAAAAAATCATAGCTACGCCACTGCTGAAGAAGAAAAGAAGGACGAAGGACGTTGGGGAAATGAAATTTAAATAATAGTCTATATCTAGGATACCATGAATATAACTTATACATTGTTCGCCCTAACATACATTTAATATACATTTTTTGTATAGGCCTATGTGGCTGTTTGACTTTAGCGTGTCTTCTCCTCGTTAGCTCCGTCTGCTCCTTATTTGTCAGTAGCTGGTCTAACGCTGGTCTAACGCTGGTCTAACGCCTTGAGGTTGTCGAGCACGATTGGAATAAGACGAGCATGAAAGGGAGACGAGGGTGTCCTCGTCCATGAACTTCAAAACAGATACATCTATTCTAAGCTGAGTTTCTCCGCCATAATTACCTCTCCTTCACGGTGCACCTGATGCTCCACATGTGTATTCAATTGGTATGGTTGACAATAAGTGACTATTTTAGCAGACTTTCCAGTTCGGCTTGCTCCACTATGTTGAGGAATTCCAGCGAGTAGCTGACGAAGTTAGTATATTTGCCACGTCCGATGGTTCAAATTCATCATCTGTGCCTGCCTTCAAGATAGCCGTGAAAAACACTGGAGACAGACTGTCTCCCTGAGGTGTGCCGATGGTGGTGTCAAAGGGATCGCAAGTATCCCAACACGCAGTCGATCTCTCCGTTATAAGAATACTTGTTTTTTAAATAAAATCTGAAATATGTCCGGGCCGTGGCATTTAAATTCCTTAGCTTTAATATTTTAGGACTCGTACAAAATATACAAATATACAAAATATCACTCGAATTTCTTTCTCATAACGTGCAAATTAGTCCAGATGTCCATTTATTGCGAACAAGTGTGGAATTCTTCCAATCAAATACGGAGGCCAAATGTAACAGGTAAACTGGTTCCGCTGTCCCACTGAAATGATTGTATACAAAACATACAGCACGGTACCAGTACCGCTACCTTGCATATGAATGCAACATAAATTAAAGGTCATCGGATCTCTGGTGCCTTGGGCGTTTCCGTTTTTTGTGACTGGATAAATTGGTCGAAAATTTCATTTTAAAGTGATTTTAAGCCTCTACATACATGTATATATACCAAATTGTTAAGCGTTATTACGAAATGCACAATTTTTGTCACATTTTGAATTAACCCATTGCAAAAATTTAACCTTTACACAATTTAAGCAGACCAAATTTAAACTTAAAACAATTTAATGATGTCTCGTTTCGTGTGTTTCCTTTGTATGTCTGTATTTGTTGATTCTGTACAGTATTAATGTAATTTTGTTTTATGGATTTGTATGATATGTGATTTGTGATTTTTACGTGATGGAATTTTAAATAAATGAAATGAAAAGTACATGGGAATTGACATCACTGTGTTAGAGACGGTTAAGGTGAATTAATGGTCTCGAAAAAGGGGGAGGGGCAAACGACAGCCAAAGGGGGCACAAAAGTGTGGTAACTAACATTCATTGTAGGCGGTACATCATTATTTATTTGGGAATAACATTAATGTATTAGCTTATGAAGTTTGCTAACTCTTCTACTATGTTGGACAAAACATGCACCCCATCAGTCTATCAAAAACACGTCTGTTGAAATGGGCGGGAATAGGCCTATGTCATTTCGACCACACTCGCTAACATTCAATTCGACATTGGATGGGGGCCACACTCGCTAACATTCAATTCGACATTGGATAGGGCCACACTCGCTAACATTCAATTCGACATTGGATAGGGCCACATTCGCTAACATTCAATTCAGCATTGGATGGGGCCACACTCGCTAACATTCAATTCGACATTGGATGGGACCACATTCGCTAACATTCAATTCAGCATTGGATGGGGCCACACTCGATAACATTCAATTCGACATTGGATGGGACCACATTCGCTAACGTTCAATTCAGCATTGGATGGGGCCACATTCGTTACATTCAATTCGACATTGGATAGGGCCACACTCGCTAACATTCAATTCGACATTGGATAGGGCTACACTCGCTAACATTCAATTCGACATTGGATGGGGCCACACTCGATAACATTCAATTCAGCATTGGATGGGACCATAATCGCTAACACTCAATTCAGCATTGGATGGGACCACATTCGCTAACATTCAATTCAGCATTGGATGGGGCCACACTCGCTAACATTCAATTCAGCATTGGATGGGGCCACACTCGCTAACATTCAATTCGACATTGGATGGGGCCACATTCGCTAACATTCAATTCAGCATTGGATGGGACCACACTCGATAACATTCAATTCAACATTGGATGGGACCACACTCGCTAACATTCAATTCAGCATTGGATGGGGCCACACTCGCTAACATTCAATTCAACATTGGATGGGGCCACATTCGCTAACATTCAATTCAGCATTGGATGGGACCACATTCGCTAACATTCAATTCAACATTGGATGGGGCCACACTCGCTAACATTCAATTCAACATTGGATGGGGGCACATTCGTTACATTCAATTCAGCATTGGATGGGGCCACACTCGCTAACATTCAATTCAGCATTGGATGGGGCCACACTCGCTAACATTCAATTCAACATTGGATGGGGTCACACTCGCTAACATTCAATTCAACATTGGATGGGACCACACTCGCTAACATTCAATTCAACATTGGATGGGGGCACACTCGTTACATTCAATTCAGCATTGGATGGGGACACTCGCTAACATTCAATTCAACATTGGATGGGGACACATTCGTTACATTCAATTCAAAACATTGGATAGGGCCACACTCGCTAACATTCAATTCAACATTTGATGGGGGCACATTCGTTACATTCAATTCAACATTGGATGGGGCCACACTCGCTAACATTCAATTCAACATTGGATGGGGCCACACTTGCTAACATTCAATTCAACATTGGATAGGGCCACATTCGCTAACATTCAATTCAACATTGGATGGGGCCACACTCGCTAACATTCAATTCAACATTGGATGGGACCACACTCGCTAACATTCAATTCAGCATTGGATGGGGCCACATTCGCTAACATTCAATTCAGCATTGGATGGGGTCACACTCGCTAACATTCAATTCAACATTGGATGGGGCCACATTCGCTAACATTCAATTCAGCATTGGATGGGGCCACATTCGCTAACATTCAATTCAGCATTGGATGGGGCCACATTCGTTACATTCAATTCAACATTGAATGGGGGCACATTCGCTAACATTCAATTCAACATTGGATGGGGACACATTCGTTACATTCAATTCAGCATTGGATGGGGCCACATTCGTTACATTCAATTCAGCATTGGATGGGGCCACATTCGTTACATTCAATTCAACATTGAATGGGGGCACATTCGTTACATTCAATTCAACATTGAATGGGGTCACACTCGCTAACATTCAATTCAACATTTGATGGGGCACATTCGTTACATTCAATTCAGCATTGGATGGGGTCACACTCGCTAACATTCAATTCAACATTGGATGGGGCCACATTCGTTACATTCAATTCAACATTGAATGGGGCCACATTCGTTACATTCAATTCAGCATTGGATGGGCACACTCGCTAATATTCAATTCAACATTGGATGGGGTCACATTCGTTACATTCAATTCAAAACATTGGATAGGGCCACACTCGCTAACATTCAATTCAGCATTGGATGGGGCCACACTCGCTAACATTCAATTCAGCATTGGATGGGGTCACACTCGCTAACATTCAATTCAACATTGGATGGGGCCACATTCGCTAACATTCAATTCAGCATTGGATGGGGCCACATTCGTTACATTCAATTCAGCATTGGATGGGGCCACACTCGCTAACATTCAATTCAACATTGGATGGGACCACACTCGCTAACATTCAATTCAACATTGGATGGGGGCACACTCGCTAACATTCAATTCAACATTGGATGGGGACACATTCGTTACATTCAATTCAACATTGGATGGGGCCACATTCGTTACATTCAATTCAATATTGGATAGGGCCACATTCGCTAACATTCAATTCAACATTGGATAGGGCCACACTCGCTAACATTCAATTCAACATTGGATTCGGGCCACACTCGCTAACATTCAATTCAACATTTGATGGGGGCACACTCGCTAACATTCAATTCAACATTTGATGGGACCACACTCGCTTACATTCAATTCAACATTGGATGGGGGCACACTCGCTAACATTCAATTCAACATTGGATAGGGCCACACTCGCTAACATTCAATTCAACATTGGATTCGGGCCACACTCGCTAACATTCAATTCAACATTTGATGGGACCACACTCGCTTACATTCAATTCAACATTGGATGGGGGCACATTCGTTACATTCAATTCAACATTGGATGGGGCCACACTCGCTTACATTCAATTCAGCACTGGATGGGGCCACACTGGATAGGGCCACACTCGGTAACATTCAATTCAACATTGGATAGAGCCACACTCGCTAACATTCAATTCAACATTTGATGGGCCACATTCGCTAACATTCAATTCAACATTGGATGGGGCCACACTCGATAATATTCAATTCGACATTGGATGGGGCCACAATACTGAATTCATTTATGTTTTTCGAAAATATAAATAGAGTTTTAACAAACTCGCCAAAATTTAAAGTCCCAACATATAATGGACGGCTTGTGGTATTTTTGTCTTGGGTTTTGGATTATTTGTTGTTTAGTTTGCGTTTCTGGGGGCCACATGCCTTAATAAACGATTCCCACCCCGGCCAAATCTAATTCCTTGATCCGCCACTTGCTTGTACCTTGCTAATTAGAAAAAAGGATAACACCTCACACATACATTTTCAAGGGATGTTTAATACCATCAACTTTACACTAAGTAGGTTTCATGTAAATTGATGATAATTTATGTTTTTCAACTCACCAATATGTTAAGCACCAAAGTATGAGGCATAACATGTCGTAGATTTGTATTCATTTTTGTTTGTTTGTTTGTTTGTTTGTTTTATTTGTTTATTTGTTTGTTTGTTGGGGTGTTTGTTTGTTTGTTTTTGTTTGTTTGTTGGGGTTTTTTTTTTTTTTTTTTTTTTTTTTGGGGGGGGGGGGGACTTTTGAAAGGGTGTCCCGCTCCCGCTCCCCGCTCCCCGGCCAAATCAAATTCTTTGATCTGCCACTAGAGGACTTGCATGCACCTTGTTAGTCAATTGGTATACCATTGTATATTATAATAATTAGATTCTCCATAAGACTGTGAAGTAGTCCTTTGGTTGCCATCTCATCAATATTTTACTAACGTGAGTAGCTTTACCTTTGATTGAACTCAATTATCCGTTTCATGTAGGATGGATTTGTTGTATCGCAAACGTAATTGTGTTTACACAAAACAAGAAATATCAAAAAACGTAATGATTGTTAAACACAGAAGAGTATTATAGACAATATTCAAATATTGGAAGAGTCATTTAACAATAAATATCCCTTTATGTATTTCTTCTAAAGATACTGCAAATTAGATTATTTATATACAAGCTCATTCATTATGTTACAATGTTCAAGTGAAATGATCTATGGCCAGGCTTCTTCAATGGATACAACTTTGTGGACATTAACCATAATATTAATAAGGGAATAAAAGTTTGTCGAGCGGGCTTTACCGTAGCATAAAGACCGAGGGTCGTGGCTACGGGCGATAAAGGACCGTGGCCACGTCTTTATCCTGCGGAAGAGACCAAGCATCAAACTTTATTCCCATTCATAAATGCTCATCTTGATTTTATTTTCAAAATTTCAATATCCAGTACCATTTGGATTGAAAAAGAGACAAACAGAATCTGATAAATTCAACATATGAAAATTCCAACTTGGCCCGTGAGTCTGTATTCCAACTTGGCCCGTGAGTCTGTGTGACGGGAATACAAACTTCTTCACTCTGATTGGTTCACTCTCGCATGGCGAATACTTGCTGGTTTGTTATTATCGTATAGGCAACCGGTCTTTACCGGCCGTTAATACACCCCATGTGATCACGTTTCGTCCAATCAGATTGTCATAAATGCCCATATCGATTTCATTTTCAAAATGTGAAAAAAAATGAAACTTTTGTTAAATAAAGCCAAATAGAAATGGGCAAATTCACGTTTTGGGGACACACGAAACACTTCCAAAGTACATGAGTCAGGCACATGATGCCAATCTTTGTCACTGTGATTGGTTGAAATCTGCGTCGTGCGTCGCACAAAACAGCTGGCGAACAGCTGGCACATACGCAATGTTCTAATTTTGATAAACCAGTCTATACCATCCGTTAATGTACCCCACGTGATTACGTTTCGTCCAATCAAATTGTCAAAACTGTCTTGGGCATTTATGGATACAAGCTATATAATTCACACTCCGTCCATTCAGCTATGAAACTTAAAGTCCTATGACATTTATCTTATCATTTGCACATGCACATAAATATAATATTAATGCAGTCTAAGTGGCAATTTTTCATTTAGTTTAAGTTAGCGTTCACATGATAGTGCTAAAAGACTTTAATTTGTTAACAAATAAACTAAATTTTCAAAGTGGTAACCTGAGCCTATTATAAGAGCATTTTTGGAATTAATTACTTCTACGTAACTGAAACTTATTATATTACTTCAGAGTACATGTACGGAAGACAAATCACAACAATTTCGAAACATCTCCTTATTCATTGAATAAGAAACAGGTTTCCATAAATATCAGAAATAAACCTTGAAAAATGTGAGACCACTCTATTCCTCCTTGTTTTCACACAAATACTTATACGAAATAATTACAATACTATATGATGCGACTGCATGAATCGAGTCAAACTTGAGTTACTGCCCCAAAAACGTCCAAGCCTCTTAAAGGAAGTCTGCACTATTGGTCATAATCTGAAAACGAACGGGTTATTATCGAAAAGTTTGTTTGGTTATATAATGGTGCCAAACATCACGAGAAATGATTTATTATGTTTTTTCGATAAAACGTGAATACTGCATAAAAACATTTCAAATCTGAAATCTGAGTGACCAGCCAGTGATCCATTTCCACATTATAATGTATTAAAAATCTGAATGCATTTTTACTATTTTGTCGTAAAAGACATTTCGAAATAAGATGACACTTAGTTTTATATTCTTATGTATGTATGCATTTATAAACATTTTACCTATAATGTTAAGTCCCTTTAAGTCTTGAGTCCTCACAAAATGCCTTATAGACAAAATGTGTTTGCGGCACTGATCGATGACACATTGGCACGGTGGCAAATCGCACAATATTCAGGTGCACAATACGCTTGTTTGCAGCACAGAGAGATTCATCATATGACGTTTCGTGACTTGAACCAGACTGCATATTTTTAATTCCAACAGCTAATTTGTTTTATTCCAGCTGCAGATCTAGTGGGTTGGGGGCTTGGGACAAGATGCCTTTGCCAATCTGGCCCTCTTAGCCCCCCCCCCCCTCCCCGTGTGCAACAAAACATTGAATTCCCCCCCCCCCCCACGGTACACTTTTTTGGATTTTCCGTTGTAGCCTATTACAGTAGAAGTTCACCAGCTCCATAAAAATTACGCATGGTGCAAGTGTCTGGACTCGACTCGAGTCAAGCAGACTCGATTTTGTCATGTCAATTATTCAACTCGTGTCCCAATGTTCAGTGACTCGTTAAAACTCTGTGATGCAGATGGCTTCACATAGGCTATTGGCTCAATAGCCCTAATCAAGAACGGTGGCATCAAATCATACCAATTGGTTTCTCATATTATGATACCCTAAGTCTGACATGGGCATTTAGTTAACATGTGATAGCCTCATATGGGATATTTTGCTCAGAGTTTTCACAGTCTTGTTTTATTGATTCACACATGGGGAATTAAACTGTTTTGAGTGTCCAATTAGTGGAACTGTGAAAAATGTGTATGCGAAAACACAGCATGTGGGGGAGGGGATGCGGCGTTTTGAAATTCGCGTAAAACCACTGCATTATTATTTTAACAAAAAACAAAGGTAAACACTGTCATGATGATAGTTTCCAAAAGCATGGATTAAATGGATTAAATCTAGTCTATCATTTTGTTACAAATAACTTTTCATACATCAGGCTTTTACAAGTATTTTCTTATCATTGATTTTAAGGAAGTTTCTTATTTTCGTCACTAAGTGACTGCTACATGGCTGTAATATATTATGTGCCCATATAATTACACACTATTATGAAGACAGGCCTACTGTGAACTGAACTAAGTCTACCATGGCCATAGGATTCAGAGTAGCCAACAACTACATCCACTATTTATTACGATCGTACGCTTGACCGTAGAGTGTGGGTGGTAGTTAAATCCGCTTGTCGTGAGGCTCTCCGAGGTCGTTTGTCACACGTTATGATACGTACAAAAGCCCGTCGAAAATCTAAATTGAAGCATGTATAAATGCATGGATTGACAGCGGAAGATATATATCCAAGCCAAGTAAAAGCCATGAAAAGTTCATTTGGAGGGTGACATGATGAACAGACACCACTTAAAAGATGAACCACAAAGAAAGGCAGCCACAGAACAATGAAGCACACAAAAACAACCACTAGCGTTTTGGCAGCCCGGCGCTCTCTTTTACTGGTCATCCATCGTTGTCTTGTCTTGATTGCCTCAGTCTGTGTGCTTCCATAACCAAGACTTGATTTTTTGGCTCCAGTACAAAAGGTAATTCTGAGTGATCTTTTCCTTACTGCACTGCCGCTTTGCCCTCCATTGGCCGCGGGGCTATCTTGTGGCGAGTCACCACAGCTGACAGTTGTAGAGTTGCTGTTCACCTGCTGAATAGGTGTTCGAGGAGATGGCTCCGTAAACTCCATGGCTGTTTTTCTCCCGCGAAGCTTCTTAACTGCTCTCCAGTCTACAACGATCATGACTGCTAGTGGTACATAAAATGAACACATGGATGAGTAAATGATAAAGGTTGAGTTAAAATACCCACAATCTCGTCCGTGGTTCTGTAATGTACTATCAGGGTCCAGAAACCCTTGAACAACTAAAGGGATGGATATGGCGATGGATACCAACCAAACAGGAACAATAGTACCAAGAATCCGAGGTCGTGAATTTACTCTCTCTCTTGAGAAGTGAAGTGGGAAGGTTACAGCGAGGTAGCGATTTACAGCAATAGCACATAGATGTATTATGGAGGCCGTACAAAGCATAACATCCAGTGCCAGGTAGATCACACACAAAGGAAGTCCAAATCCCCAGTGACCACGAACCTGTAATACGAAAAGAAAAAATGTTTGTTCACACTACTGTATCTTCCTCATCGTCTTTTCAAGATATTGGCAAGCGACTATTCATATCAGCAAAGTATTATTTATTTACTTAATTAAGTTTTTATTAAAAATGTGTCGTCTCCGAAAGGGCGTTATTTAAGGGCCTGTCCCACTTGGGCGACTGGACCCCCCTACGGCAACCGGCAACTGGACCCCCCTACGACAATGTCTACGACAAGCTACAACAACCGGCGACCCAATCGTCGCGACTAAGGACGACCACCTACGACCACACCTTACGACAACCTACGACCACACCTACGACAACCTACGACAACCGAAGTCAACCTACGTCTACCCGCGACAAGCTACGACATGCTACGACCCTGTCGGCGACAACTGAAGACAAATGAAGAGAATTCACTTGACTTCTCTTGACGCCAGTACCTGTCGCCGGTTGACGTAGGTTGACGTAGTAGTCGACAATGGAATTCACCGAGGTCAACACCAGCGACAACCTACGTCACCTGGCGACAACCTACGACAGCACCTACGTCAGTAGAAGTCAAGCTACGCTCATTGGCGTCAAACCCACTGTCGCCGAAAATTTTTGAACATTTTGAAAATCCCGCGGCGACCAGAAAGAGGCTACGACTCTTTGGGCGACTGAGGAGACTACTCCCGACCATACAGGCGATACCCCGGCGACCATGTGGCGACAGCCTGGTCGCCTGTAGTCGCCTAAAAAATCGCCTAAGTGGGACAGGGGCATTATGCAAGTAGCAATTGTCGTCAGTTCACTTGCACGTGCGATAATGGTTCTTACCATTATTCATGTGTTAACGGTTACCACGGAAGCGTTCAAAGGTATTTAATTTTTATTTTTTAATGGTGAAATAAAAAAAACAGTTTTTCATGTAGAAAACCACCTCATAGGCCTACTTAATTGTGTTGTAAACATACAAAGGGTTTGATATATGACCATGGGTGTTGATCTGTGGATGCAATGGACACATGTCTCTCCTCCCACTTTTTAGAGGTGGAGCAGTGTATGATTTACTACCCCCCCCCCCCCACTTTATCGTGAGGAGTGCGCTACAGTTTTGGAACCCCAAATAATCGTCATATATAAAGCGTTCGGAATTAAAACGAACCACACAGCATCCAAACAGACCAAGGTGGGCGCAGCTTAAGTCGGCGCTCTTACAGAAGCGGATCTACAATCTTAGACGGACTTAAATTGACAGGAATAAGAATGGACCACCTCCATTCTCCCGTACTGTCCATAGGCGGGAGTCGTTCGGTTAGGGATAAGGACATGCATTTCTCCTACCTTTTAGATCGGGGACAGTATATCAATGTGTCACCATTTTCACTATTACATTTTTTCACTTTTTCGTTTAAAACATTATATATTCTATTATCCTGATTGACACAGACAAAACATGTTTACTTTTTTAAAATTACGTTAGATACGCAAGGGGTCGACATTTCATTTATTGCCCTTATTTCTATTCGGCATCTTTACCTTAAAAGTAGGTGATCGTAGGTGAAAAATAGTCGTAAAAGTATATAGGTGATCGTGATTTGGCGTTTTTCTTGAGGGACCACCGGTGGATCCAAGGGGGCTAAAGGGGGTCGCCGAAAACCTTTCAAATGTTACCACCAACGTGAGTGTCAGTGGGTTGGTTTATATATATAATATTTCAGGTCAGTTTCTTCCCGTATATTTATTCTGTGTACAACCACGTAAAATTCTTGAGTCCCGTTGTGTGATTCCCGCTACTGCCGTTACCTAGGTTGTTTGTATCTGACCAGGGCTTGATCCCTGGCTACTCGGCAGATATGGTTTGGCCTCTGACCTTGCCCCATAGAGCAACAGATAATTGGCATAAGTGGACCGCCCACCAACATAGGGGCTGGTTAGCTCAGTTGGTAGAGCACTCGTACGGTATTCGAGATGTCGGGGGTTCGAGTCCGGCATCAGCCAATTTTCTTCGGCGAATTTCAAACTTTTTTCATTCAATTTAATACAGTACTCTTTCAATTTGATTTGAAAATTAATGATCATTTACATCACTGTTCAAACAGCAAAAAATACATTTAAATTCATAAGTAGATCATACCATCTTTTAATCCAAAGTACGTTCAAATTGAAATAATCGCAAAGTTTATTTAACATCACAACCAGTCGCAATTCAATTTCATCAATTAGCAATCATTTATTACATTTTTTCGTTCATTTTTTTAAGGATAGATTCCTTTCCTAACTGTCTCATGTGCATAAGGAAATTGTAGGCAAACAAACAAAAAGGAAAGAATGTAAAACTTAAGGGAAAAGGTGAAAGAATAAAGTGGAAATATTGCAAAGGGGAACAAATCTGTAACCGTGTGCAAGATGACTCGTAGGGATATTCAGATTCTTGTTTGGTACTTTCACATTGGAATAAAAATCATGAAACTGGATATAGCGACACAAACAAAAGTTTCGAAAAAATAGGCCTTAGATTCAGATATGAGGAACAGATTAATAAAGAAGTATTTTACCTAAGAAGTATCAAGTAAAAGGAAAGGGGATGAGTGTAGTTAAGGAGGAAATAAAGCAAAGGGTTAAGGCGAAGGCTGTGAAAGTAAAGAGGTACGATGACAGAGTCAGGCAGTTTCATCAAAATCGCCTATTCAGTACAAATCAACGTCAATTATTCAAAGAAATGGACGGGAAATGTGACAACTCACAAGTTGGCACAGAGCCAGCAGAGGCAAGGAATTTCTGGGGTGGCCTTTTGGATCAGCCTGGTGATCATAACAGACAAGCAGAATGGTTGGCCGACGTGAAAGACGAGTTAAAGAATGTACAACAACAAGAGGGATTTCAGATTGATGTGAGCAAGGTGAAGAAACAGTTGAGGAAAGTGCCGAATTGGAAAGCCCCGGGACCAGACCAAGTGCACGGATACTGGCTAAAGAACTTCAGTAGTCTTCACGAAAGAATAGCCCAGCAGCTGCAACAATGTTTAGTGCGTGGCAACGTTCCGACGTGGATGACTGAAGCAAGAACGGTTCTCATCATGAAGGACATTAAGAAGGGTAACGTTGCAAGTAACTATCGACCTATTACATGTCTACCCATGATGTATAAACTTCTGACCAGTATCATTGCAGAAGATCTGTATAGCCACATAGAAGATCAGCAGTTATTTCCAGACGAGCAGAAAGGTTGCAAGAAGCGGTCAAGAGGAACGAAAGACCAACTCATCATTGATAAGACATCAGTGCTAAAGGACTGTAGGAACAGGAAAACTAATCTGGCAATGGCATGGATAGATTACAAGAAGGCATACGACATGGTATCACACTCGTGGATTATGGAATGATGGATGCAGGATGCAGGATTAATCATCTGCTCTTCATGGACGACCTGAAGTTGTTTGCGAAGAACGAGAAAGAGATTGATTCCTTGGTGCAGACTGTACGGATCTTCAGCGATGGCATCGGCATGAAGTTTGGTCTGGAGAAATGTGCTGCGATGACCATGAAGAGGGGTAAAAGGGTACATTCGGATGGAATTACTTTCCCAGATGGCACACAATTGAGGGCGTTGGGTGAAGAGGAAAGTTATAAGTATCTTGGAGTGCTTGAAGCAGATGACGTACTGCACGAGGAATCAAAAGAGAGGCTTAAGAAAGAGTATATAAGACGAGTGAAGAAGTGTTTGAAGTCCAAGCTGAATGGAGGGAATATGATAAAGGCGATCAACACTTGGGCTGTGTCGTTGATGAGGTACAGTGCAGGAATTGTCAAGTGGACTAAGGCAGATCTAGATGTTGCTGACAGGAAAACGAGGAAAGTGATGACGATGTACGGTATGTTACATCCACGGTCGAATGTCAGCAGACTCTATCTACCGAGGTCAGAGGGAAGAAGAGGATTACTTAGTGTATCAGACAGCGTTAACATCGAGAGAAGGAGCTTGCAGTGTCATGTAAGTAGTACTCGGGAAAAGTTGTTGAAGGTTGCGCAGAAATACATGAAGGCAGATGAATTAGGTCCAAAGGAGTATAAGAATCAAAGAAGAGAAGAAAGAACACGAGATTGGCAGGAAAAACCACTTAACGGCCGATTCCTGAGATGTACCGAACAAGTGGCAAGTAGCAAGACTTGGGAATGGTTGAGGAGAGGAGAACTAAAGAGAGAAACTGAGGGTCTGATTACTGCAGCGCAAGACCAGTCTCTGCCAACGATGTGATGAAGGCAAGGATCGAGAAGTCAGATGTCTCTTCTATGTGCAGAATGTGCAATGCGGCGGAGGAGACTGTATTTCACATGGTCAGCGGAAGCAGAGTGCATGCTCAGACAGAGTACAAAGGCAGACACGACAAGTTGGCCAAGGTGATCCATTGGGATCTGTGTAAGAAGTACGGTGTCAAGGTGCAATCGAATTGGTACGACCATGTGCCGGAAAAGGTTGAAGAAACGGACCATGTCAAGATTCTCTGGGACTTCAACATCCAGACAGATAATGTTATAGAACATAGACGGCCGGATGTTGTTGTCTTGGATAAGCATGAGAAGATGGTTATCTTATTGATATAGCTGTGCCGGGTGATAGTAGAGTAGCTTCGAAGGAGGAGAAGGTACATAAATATCAGGATTTAGCGAGACAACTCCGCAAGCTGTGGCAAGTCAAGGTGAAGGTAATTCCTGTGGTAGTGGGAGCACTGGGTACAATTCCGAATGCGTTGGAGAAACATCTCAAGGAGATTGGAACATCTATAAGAGTAGAATTACTACAGAAGGCGGCACTCTTAGGGACAGCAAGGATTCTGCGAAAGACACTTGAGATCTAAGGCTATGGGATGTAGCTTGACTCGAGGTGTAACCGGCAGAAAGGAAAACAAGATCTTTCTTTTCATGCTGTGCTGATGCGAAATAATGACAACGACAACGACAACGACAACGACAACGACAACGACAATGACAATGACGCGTTCGAGGTCGCAAGACGTGCATTTTTTGTCGCTCTGGAAATTTCATCATTATTGCCCTTTTTAATCATCCGTGAATCACCATAATTCTGATATATAGTTTCTACTGGGGTGTAGATCGAATCAGACCTTTTTGGTGTGCTAACAAGGACTGCACGGGCCTTTTGGCCCGCCTTCGACAATCAAGTTTCGTTTCGGAGGATATCACCGGCGCCATCTTGGTGAGCTATGTGTGCCCGCAAGGCAACCGAACGGGTTACCCTGAAGAGACCCAACACCGTACGGTTCAACACACGACATATACGAGAAGTTACACCAGAGGAAGTCTACCAAGCCATCAACAAAGAGCTGGACAACTCCAGAACAATCAAATGTATCGCCTCACTGGAGAACAATTGGTACAATGTCACCTTCGACAACGAGAAACACTGCCAGAGAATAGCCCTCCAAGGCATGTTTCTAAAGGGACTCTTGATTCAGTGTGAACGCACAAATATCCAGAACTCAGTGGTTGTGTATGTCAAGGCGCCATTTGAAATGGGAGACGATGTTATTGTCAATGCACTCAACCCATATGGAATTGTAGCTAATGTAAGACGGCAATACCACGATTTTGATAAGGAAGTCGAGACAGAGGTGAGGAGTGTTCTGATAAAGAATATCAAGCAGCTGATATCAAGTTACGTCCGAGTTGGTGGCTTTAACCTACCAGTGAGGCACAGGGGACAACAGAAAACGTGCAAAATCTGCAATAAACCCGGTCATTTTGTAGAGACTGTCAAATGCGAGGAAGATGCTTCATATGTGGCAATCCTGAACATAGATCTGAATGGCATGAAATGCAAAGAGACAACTCATCAGAAACATCAACTCCAGTTGCCTACGAAGAGGATGGAAACATCGATGAGGTAGAAAGCGAGATTTCCGACGACGAGCGAGAAAAGATTGAAGATACAGACGGAGACAGCGACAGCGACGAAGAAGAAAGGGAGGAATGGGAAAGAGCTAAAGACACAGTCTCAGCTACTGTACAGCTACCTAATGATAACGGCCAAAAACTGACAAAATACAGATCACTGCGCCAACGAAGGAACCCAGCAGGAGAGAGAAGCAGGGTGAATACAAAGAAACAACACATGACAAACAGGCAGGAAACAAACCAGAAAACCCGAAAGGAGATCAGCAAGGGAAACAGACTGGAGCTAAGGACTGGAGCTTTTTGATTACATAATAATAATAATAATAATGTGTGGATTTATATAGCGCACGTATCCACCAACTAAGTGGTGCTCAAGGCGCATTATATTATTATCCCTGCTCATAAGGCTCATAAATCATTCCTGAAACCATCTCAGCTCCCTGGGGAGTATACAGCTCAATTGCTGCCATTTCTAGCGCATATAGAGCAAACCAACTCTGCCTTCACAGGTACCCATTTAACCCCTGGGTGGAGAGAAGCAATTATGATTAAGTGTCTTGCTCAAGGACACAAGTGTCACGGCCGTGATTCGAACCCACATTCTGTTGCTAACACCAGAACTTGAATCCGGTAAGCTAGACCGCTCGGCCACGACACCCCACTACATAGTGCGTAGTAAACTTAACATAGTATTTATGCAGGAAACTCATAGTGAATGCGAAGATGAACATCTCTGGCGCAGACAGTGGCAGGGGGAAATTTATTTTAGTCACGGTAGTCGGAATTCCAAAGGAGTTGCGCTCCTAATTTCCAATAAATGTGGCCTACATTTGACAAATATTGAATGTGATCAAGATGGTAGATGGATCAAAGGTGAAACCACTTGGAATAACGAGAGTATATCCCTTGCTTCTGTTTATGCGCCGAATGCCGTTTATCCTAGAGTTGGATATTTCAAGAAAATATTGAATCATATTACTAACAATCAACAATGGATTGTTGGTGGTGACTATAATTGTGACATCGATAACAAAGATACAAAAGACACAAGTAAAAACGTCATGAAGGCTATTATTCAAGAAAAAGATCTCATTGATATATGGCGCACTGTTTACCCTGAAAAACCTGGTTACACTCACCTGCACAAAGGGCTCAATAAATCCAGTAGAATTGATTACATTCTTATGTCCTCCAGTCTTTTAAACAAAATTGGGGAGGTTCACAATAATTCAACAGGATTAACCGACCACCAGGTCATCACCTTAAGACTAAACGATTTCGACACCCCCACGGCCCAGGTCGTTGGATTTGCAACAACGAACTTATTAAAGACAAAGACTGCGCTTATAAAATTCAAACATTTGTGAGTTTCTGGAAAACAAAAAAATATGATTCTGAAAATGTTTTTACTTGGTGGGAAATAGGAAAATGCAAGCTCAAAGAAATTATCCAAGATTATGGTCGTGAAAAATCCCTTATTGCTTAACCTGGAAAATCAACAAATGCACCATAACAGAATGATAAAATTAAAGGACAAAGCTGGTAATTATGTTGATCATCCTAGCTCGATGCTTAAATACGTGAATGAGTTTTATGAAGATTTGTACACTTCTGAAGGGATCAGTGAAAAACAATTACATCAAATTCTGAGTGGAATTAACACGGAGTCCTTTCATGAAGATATTGTTCACGATTTAGAAAAAGACATTGACGAGAATGAGCTCAGACACGCGCTTTATCAAATGAAAACTGATAAATCCCCTGGCATTGACGGCCTGACGGTTGAATTTTACCGTACCTTTTGGAATATTCTAAAACGAGATTTAATCGAATTAATAAGGGAATGCAAAAGAAATATGTCTTTGTCTAGAACAATGAACACTGCCTTAGTCAGATTAATTTTTAAGAACAGAGGGTGCAAAGAAGACCTTAAAAATTGGCGGCCTATAAGTCTTCTAACTGTTGACTATAAGCTAATTTCAAAAGTCATAACTAATTGTTTGAAAACAATTATGCCCACCATTGTCTTTGAAAATCAGACCTGTGGGGTCCCAGGTAGAAACGATAATTTGATGATTTTGAGAGATTGTATCGATTACATCAACTTCAACGACATCGAAGCCGGTGTAGTGAGTATCGATCAAGAAAAGGCCTTTGACCGCATAGAATGGGAATAGGCCCTACATGTATTCCATTTTGGCGAAAATGGGTATTCCCACAGGTCTGATACAATGGTGTAAATTGCTTTATTCTACCCCTGTCAGCCAGGTGATTGTTAAAAATTTTATCGGTTCGCCCATAACCATTCAGAGAGGAATAAGAATAAACCTTGGGTGGTATGTTTTTAATAATCCTCTAGTAGCCAGTCAAACCACTATGTTTTACAAAGAAATCCTCAATGCTTTTAATAATGCCCAAGGCAGAATTAATGTGTCCATCACATGCTTTCTTGAAGCCCAAGATTTACCTTTATGGAAAAATACCATCATAACATGTAATGAACATAAACAAATGGATAGTAACGTTCTTAATAATATGACTAGATTACGTCACGTCTGTCATGACGGCAAAGTTAAATCACTGGATGAAATTGGCAAAATTTGTAATCTCAAACCTATGAATGCAGGAAAAATAATAGCTAGATTGAAAAGATGTATCCACCCGAACTTCTTGGCCGAAAATAGACAAGGACCGGTTAATCATATTTGTAAAATGCTTGAAATTAAAAACTTTCAAAATCAAGGATCAAGATTACTACATTTCACTGACTAATGAAACCTGCAAAACCTTTCTAGAATGAACAATGCTATTTCTATAGCAGAAACCAATTGGAAAAAGTTGTTTAACTTAAATTTTAAATTCAACTGGGATAACATTTGGAAAAATGGAGGGTGCAAATTCTTGATCATGAAGACAAAGATCTCTGGTTTAAATTAAAAATCCAGACGACACATGCCCATTGTGTGGTGTGGAGAAAGAAACCATTGAACACTTGTTTATCTACTGCCAAAAGCATATTAACGCTTGGAATTTTGTAGAAGAGATTTTGCGCAAATATATCATATACCAATAATAAAATTATGTATACAAACGATATCAACAGAATTCTTGGTAAAGATATGAATAACATCGCGCTTTGCGTCATAGGGAAATTGCACCGGGTAATTTGGTCAGTTAGATGTGACATTGTTAAAAACCCTGAAAAGATTTGTCCCGACATTATGAAAAAATATATTAACGTTTTGAAAAGTTTTATCCTCCTAGAAAACAAAAGTCTCCCCGAACATGATTTTATAGATACCCACGCTCATAACCAAGTTTTATGTACAGTTAAAGATGGTATAATTACTTTCCCCTTTCAAACAGCTATATCTGGTTTATAATGCATTGCTAAGTTTCTTTATACAATTTGTTCGTGCATGATTTATTTTGTCCTTAATGTACCTTTTTGTTAATTTGAAAAGTCGTATTTGTTGACAGTTTCATTATAGTCGTACATGTATTATGTTTAATTTTTAATGTTTTTGTTTTGTGATTTATTTTGCTTCATTTTTTTCTATTTTGGCGAATTTCATTTTAATTGTGCGATTGTTTTGTTTACGATTACTTTGTTTAAATTTTGTTAATTTGAAATGTCGTATAATTATGTGAAAAGTTTCCGTATATTTTAATTATAGTTGTACTTACATCATGTTTAATTACTTCCATCCGCCAATTTTGTTTTGTGATTTATTTCGCTTCATTATTTTGCTTTTGACGAATTGTATTATATGTGCGCTTTTTTGTTTTACATTTATGTAGGCCTACAAAAGAATTTTTTTAATTGGCCGAGAAAACCTATAAAACCAAATAAAACCGAATAAAAAAAATAAAAGGAATTAGAGCCGTATTTTGTTCACAGCATAAAATGTGTCGATTGCAGGAAACAACATGTAAATGTCATAATGGCATCAGTGATCGCCCTTGGACGGTCGCTGTTCGTGACGGTCAAGCTGTGGGCCTTCTTGCTTGCGTTCTACATTGCTCTGTTTCCGCACACGTAACCCCCTTTGTTCCGCGCATAAAATAGCCAACAAGATTAATTTGAAATACCACTATAGCGTACGTGCAAAGTGAGGTTATTTACTCATGTTCTTCTAATTGTCATTTAATTTTTAATTCAGTTGGTTCGGGATTTAATGGAATTTTTTAAAAAAAATCATAAATTTACCAACTCGCAATATGTTTTGCCTAAATAATAATGATGTTGTCTTAAATGGTGGGTGTGGGGCTGTGCGACCCATGGTTCACCCCTATGTTAGAATGTCCCCCTCCCCGTCACTTCTTAGTAGCATTCAACGCCCGTATACACAATGCAAATCAATATAAATTGTTACTTAATTTCACACCATAAATTTCAAAAGATATGTATTTGGTAGCAAATTGAACATGATAATAGGTTTGTTTTACTCAGCTGAAAAATCCAAAAGTGAAACAAATTCGTTTGGTAGGATCCGGTAAGATATTTGGCAGGCTGTGGGCGAGAGCATTGGGATGTAGCATGAAGAAATACCAGTATATTTATATAATTATTAAATGACTTCATTTAATCACCCAAGCAAATAACTACAACAATTATCACTTTTGTATGGACCATGAAATGGCGCCGCAGAATAGTCCTATCTTTACTAGGAACCTAAATGAATTTTCACCGCTAAAGGGCTAAGATGTATATGGAGCGGATAGAATTGTTTAGTTTAAATCGATTTTACAAAATGTTCATGTTTGAAATACATGCTAAATAAAAATGCAACTCACAGAATAACAATCCTAAAGAGCCACGCCAGTTTTAAACAATGGAAAGCAACCTTTAACATGGCCTTAAATACTTTGCCCTTATTGGCCCTGGATGGAATTTCACGACCTTACCTCTATTACTCGAAATTTTTACGTCAGACTTAGAATTCACAACTTAAGCTCCTAAATGACAATCATTCCGTCAATAATATTACTGCCAAATTTCACTTCTTTGGCTCCAACACGGAAAACATGAACGTCAACACAAATGTAAATGTTCGCGAGCAGTTAAACATCAATATTAAAGATTTATTTTCAATTTTGCCTCAGGATTCATTGTAGGCCTACGTAATTATTTGGGGCATTATTTTTTATTGGACATCAAAATAGTGGGGGTAACTATTGATATACTGTCCCACTCTTAAAAGTGGGGAATGTATGTCCCCAACTGGCCTTAAATCAAAACCGATCGACGACAATGACCGGGAAAATGGGGTAGTCGATTCTTATTCCAGTGTCCCACCAAGTCTGTCCAAGATTTTAGATTCGCTTCTGCATTATAGTAGACGTTCATCTATTGTAATGTCTTTCTCGTTTAAAGGGAAGGTACATCAACATTAGTATTTGGTATAAGCATACGTTCATTTCAATCCTTTACTTTGAAAGAAATGATTATTTCGAGATATAATAAACTAACTACTACGATACTCATTCGGCCAATAAATTGAATCAAGCTGTGCCATAAACCTCCTTAGGTATGATATACAAGATGAGCGGAGGTAGCATGAGGACATTACTGCAGATTGAGAGCCCTAACACGTCCTATAACACCCTTAGTTTCCGCGCTTGCAAAAACAAACTCACAATCACTTTAGATGTAGCCTATTGCTGTTTGAACAAGTCGGTTTTCGCAAACAACGTTATATTCACTGACATAAAATGAATACAAATCAATGAATAAATACGCATCAATGAATGTCACTTGCGGTACATGTATCCATTGGGATCTTCCAAGTCAACGACAAGCATTTACAACTGAGCGTGTGTGTACATGAGCGGTTTGACATCGGCGTTGTTTTGAGTCGACGTCTTTATGTGAGATGGTTTTGGATTTGCTTTCAAGTTCTCAAGTTCTACTTGCACGTGATCACTTTTCTGTTGAAACCATTAGCTATAGGGGAAAATCTTCAATGTCGTATGGAAGTAACAACTATCCTGAATATTGATTTTTGTTTCTCCTGGAACATTTAAAGATTTCCGTTCAAGCCCAACTGAAAAAGAAATGCAGTGTTAATTCAAATGCCAACAAAAGTGTCCAATTTCACGTCCTTTCAATAGGGTTTTTGGCAAAGTTTTTA
Organism: Zoroaster sp. YZ-2022; assembly: GCA_029582265.1. NCBI lineage: Eukaryota > Metazoa > Echinodermata > Asteroidea > Forcipulatida > Zoroasteridae > Zoroaster > Zoroaster sp. YZ-2022. The sequence goes on from CM055832.1 coordinate 4,801,475, forward strand.
GGTGTTCGTGCGACAGCGCGAAAACCTCTTGAAATTGTTCATTTTTTTCTTCTTCTCGATGTGACTTATCGAACAAAAACATAGTTCCAAAGTTCACAGAGCCTTCAAACTTGACATACTTAGACCATAACATGGTGACGTCATCAGATATCGAAATACACTAAATCAAATTTTAATATTTCAAAAAATCATATCTCATGAACCACAAAAGATATTTACACAATCTTTGCATCATCTTACAAATCTTTAATTATGTGATATTTTGTTCACAGACATGACCCCAATCTGACCTCTCCTTCCGGTCGAAACCGGAAGTTATATTCTGAAGCATTCATAAAAATATTCTGAAGCATTATTCCCTACATGTATTATGTACAGCCTATTTCGCGCGCACGGCCTTTTCACACACATAATTTGTGTACACAGAGCACGAGGCATAAATAGTCTCAAGTCAAGTCGCACGACGACCTGAACCCCACGTTCATGAAGAGCCATATAGGCTCTTGTCAAGTCACACGCGGAACCACATATGCGAGTTTTATCGTGAAACTTTCTGAAGAGAGAAATCCATATTTGCAAAGTTTAGACTAACTTATAACTTCCCAAAAACTTTTACATTGACATGAAGGTAAATATATTTAATGCCATAATGAAGTCGTGTCTTCATGATGACGTCATCAGATATTGAATTACATCAAATAGAGGTTTAATATTTGAAAAATCATATCTCATGAACCACACCAGATAAATTAACAATCTTTGCATCATCGTACAGACCACGAATTATGTGACATTTCGTACACAGTCATGACCCAATTTTTACAGAAATAATATTCTGCAGCACTATTACATAGTCTGCAGCCAATGTGATAGGGAATTTGAGTATGACTTCTGTGAATAAAGTGACTAGTCACGTCTTATCACAGATCAGTGCGCCCCCTAGCGGCAGTATTTAAAAGGGAATATTTTCATATCTCAGAAATTATCGAACAAAATTTCATCAAATTTAGTACGGTGATAAAAGACATCCAATGTATTATTTCGTGTGAAGTATAAATTCAGTCACGTGACTGAACCGGAAGTTAATGTGTTCAGCATAGCACATTATATGTAATTTTAATTATATATTATGAAAACTCGTATCTCCTGAACTAAAGTAGGTACCAACGTTATTTTTTATGATCATGAGCAAGTATTATTGTTTCAGATATATAACTTTCAACTGACCTGATGTGACCTTTACTTCCGGTCCAAACAGGAACTTCGATTTCAACACTTCTAACACAAAATGTATAGGTATTTTGAAGATGAAATTGATATTGTCATGATAAAAGACGTCAGACATTTTCAAAAATATGATTATGACGTCATCAACTACTCGCTTGATTCAACCGGAAGTTAACCCGAACACCTAGTGTTTGTAATTTAACACAAACACCAATATCTATTTTTTCGTTTGCATAAACTAAGTTAATCAGATAAGAATTAGGCTGTTACACAAATATCTAAAACTGTTGTTACATATGTACTATAGTTATGTTATTAACTTGTAAGTAACCTTCCCTGTGGACAAAAGATATCAAGTAATTTTTGAAGTTCAGCTCCGACCAGAAGCTGGATTTCCTTACGATGAGAAACGGAATTCGCATTTTGTGTGTGTGTGTGTGTTTTGCAATCTTTTATATATTTTGTTTTCTCTTTCTGTCTGTGTTTTCTCTTTACGCTCTAGTTCAGCTCAATAACACCACAGAGAATTGAACAAACGGTGACCTGAATTGTATTAAATATTTTAGATTAAATACAGCATATGCCCATACAACATTGATACTCACGGTCAAACCTTCACTATGGTAATGCTTTCTTTTCTGTGAATCAAGATATACATCAAACCATTAATAATAACGTGTAAAATTTCAGCTCAATGTGGCATTTCAAGCTCAAGTCATGAGAAAATTGTATTAAAGCAGAAACCAGTTTATGCTGGCAATCCAAAAACATTTTCAAATGCTAAATGTACAACAGCTATTCTCAAATTTAGTTTCTATTCACATGAATTAAGACTTTTGCTGAGTTAATTTGGGACCGGATCCTGAATTTCGTTCACAATTTTACTAGCAATTTCCGGAATCTCGTTTTATCGGAACATTAACAATCAGTAAATACGTTATGCGTAAATTAATTTATGACAGTACCCACCCTATATGAATTTTGGCACATATGTACTGTAAAACCATGCTTCTAACGAATATTTTGAAGAAAAAAAATCATTTTAAAGCATTTAGTAGAAAAGCAACGTTCCGATGAAATCAAAAATTTACGGAAAAGACAAGTTAAAAAAAGTAAACATTTAATATTTGAAATGTTGGGTTAAATTCTTTGATCGTAAATTTGTTGTAAAAAGTTGAATTTTAGTTAGTGGCATCAGAAGTCTATTACATCCACGAACTGTGCCACTCGTGTACAGTACTAACCTAGTCCACGGCATAGTACCAGAAGTCAATTACCTCCATGAAGTGTGACACTCGTGTACTAACCTAGTCCACGGCATAGTACCAGAAGTCTATTATCTACATGAAGTGTGCCACAAACCTAGTCACGTCATAGTACCAGTCCTCTAAAAACAATGAATTTGTGCCATTCGTGACGTATTATTCCACAGACTAACGGGCAAGGTCTCAAAAAGAAGCAGTGGAGTCTGGGAGACTTACCCGGCGTATAAGAGAACTGTATCTCGCTAAAGTGGGCCACATTTATACATTGATATTGTACAGGCCAATGAATGTAAGAACATCGTAGCTGTGTATTTTGGCACTTAGGCTTTGATGTAATAGTGTGTGGAGTGGGCATCTACATGTATAAGCGTAATGTTTGTTAACAGAGCCGGATTTAGGACTGGGCAAGCTGGGCAGTTGCCCAGGGGCCTCCACATGTTTCATGAAAAAAAAATTGTAAGGAAAATTGTAGGCTGACCTGAACTGTAGGCTGGTCTGTAAATATATGTACTGTACTATATTCTTGTTATGATTGATCATGATTGACCTGCTTGCTTGCTTATTCAGATTCTTTCTACTTGAAAAAATTTACTTTATGGATGACCGTAACTATGTCTTGTGACTCTTGTCACCTTTTAGTTTTTAGTATTCTAAGGTAGGGTGGGCCTCCACTACTGAAGGCTGCCCAGGGGCCTCCACATGTCTAAATCCGGCCCTGTTTGTTAAACATATATAAAATGTTTTAGCTACCCGGTTTTGATAGTAATTCGAACAGCTTTGTAAAGAGAAATAGTTACACCAATTAAATAAACCATAGTTTAAGTATGACATTATTTCATTCTTATTAATATAATAGTTTCAGATTGGACACATTTCAGTCTGTTCGAAGAAATACTAGGTTAAAAAATAGTGCATTTATAGAGATTAGCATTATGGATTATTTGTTCAGTATATCTAACAACTGTATAGGTGGTCTTAAAGCCCCTATACACCATTATGTGACGTAAAAATGATACGATTTACATGAAACTGTAATATTTGGTTGATGATGGTATCAAACATCCCTTGCAAAATTGTGTTCTGAGATGCTATCAATTTGTTTCAACAATTATTGGTACTCTTACTCTTACTTGTACCCGACATAATAAGTTTGAATCATATGCAAACAAATAGAGTAAAATCATATCAGATGATTTGCATCATTTACATATTAATCAACGATAAGAGGCAAAGTACAAAACCTTAAGGAACTCCACAAAAAATTTAGTTTTTGTAATAAACTTGAAAAATTATATGAAAAATTGTTTTCTATGCGTCACGTCTATGCATCATGTAACACCTGAACAAGTTTATGGTCCATTTTATGAATATGATCTAAAGCCATGGACAGATCCAGATCCAGGACAGGAAAACAGTATTAAGAAGTTTTTGGAGACGAGCTAGGTGAGTGATGGGCAACGCACAGCTAGGTGAGTGATGGGCAACGCACAGCTAGGTGAGTGATGGGCAACGCACAGCTAGCTGAGTGATGGGCAACGCACAGCTAGGTGAGTGATGGGCAACGCACAGCTAGCTGAGTGATGGGCAACGCACAGCTAGGTGAGTGATGGGCAACGCACAGCTACACTCTAAAAACGGATTAGTTAAAAAAACTACCAATTTAAATGGTTAACACTATTTTTATTATTTTAACCAAGAGACCGGTCAAACGAGTTTCTCTATTGCCGGACGAGTTAATTTCATCCTTCCTTAATGTGGATTTTCAGTTTCTTTCTGGGTCTTATTCAAATCGAGATAGTCATAATATATGAATGGGAATAAAAGTTTGATGCTTCGTCTCATCCGCGGGATAAAGAAAATCAAGATCTGGGGCACGGTCGATAAGGACCACAAAATCAAACAATCGAAGCAGGCCTCCCCCGTTCGGCCAGTTTTCGTGAATTTGCTTTTCACACCTATATACCCCTTTCAATTTTCTCACGCCAACTCCCTTTTTGTATGCTTACCCTCCCCCCCCCCCCCCCGGTCCGGCGATTTTTAAGGTTTAAAATTGTTACCCCTACCTAAAGATTATGCCTTCGCTATGGCACCAATTTGTGACAATATTATTTTCAAATTAATTGAGAAAAGTAAACTCTAATTTGTTTATTTGAGCAACATATTTATGTATGCTGATGAGGAGTTTGTTGCATAGAAAGGAAAATGAACCAGTCATATATTAAAAAATAGAATAACAAAATAAACTAGATATAAGTTTTTGTCCCAACAAAAACTAGGTGTTCGGTTGAAGTTAAAATGATGACGTCATCAATTCGAAGTGTTGGAGAAAGTCAAACGTTAACGTCTGTTGAAGTTCTCGCGAGAAGTTTATTTGAATACAATACAATACTGAATTTAGAAATTATTTTAATATTAAACTTTGACTTCCGGTTTGGACAGGAAGTAAAGGTCAAATTGGGGTCACCTTTGTGTAAATATTTTTCGACAATTAACAATCTATACAATGGTGGAAAGATTGTGAATTTACCCCTTGTGGTTATTGAGATATGATTTTTTTAAATATTAAACTTTGACTTCCGGTTTGGACAGGAAGTAAAGGTCAAATTGGAGTCATGTTCTTGTAAATACTTTTGACAATTAACAGTCTATACAATGGTGCAAAAACTGTGAATTTACCTTTTGTGGTTGAGATACGATTGTTTTAAATATTAAAGTTTGAATTCCGGTTTGGACAGGAAGTAAGGTCAAATTGGGGTCACCTTTTTGTAAATATTTTTTGACAATTAACGATCTGTACAATGGTACAAAAATTGTGAATTTACTTCTTGTGGTTGTTCAGATATGATTTTTTTAAATATTAAACTTTGACTTCCGGTTTGGACAGGAAGTAAGGTCAAATTGGGGTCACCTTTGTGTAAATATGTTTCGACAATTAACAATCTATACAATGGTGCAAAAATGTCAATTTACCTCTTGTGGTTGTTGAGATATGATTTTAAAAAAAAATTAAACTTTGACTTCCGGTTTGGACAGGAAGTAAGGTCAAATGGGGGTCACCTTTTTGTAAATATTTTTTGACAATTAACGATCTGTACAATGGTGCAAAAATTGTGAATTTCCCTATGGAGTGTCGTGGCCGAGCGGTCTAGCGCATCGAACTCAAGTTCTGGTGTTGCCAGCAGCAGGGTGTGGGTTCGAGCCCCGGTCGTGACACTTGTGTCCTTGAGCAAGGTACTTAACCATAATTGCTTCGTCCTTCGGATGGGACGTAAAGCCGTAGGTCCCGTGTGTTGTGTAATGCACGTAAAAAAATGCGCCTTGAGCACCACTTAGTTGGTGGATACGTGCGTTATATAAGTCCACACATTATTATTATTATTATTAGTGATTGTTGAGATATGATTTTTTAAATATTAAACTTTGACTTCCGGTTTGGACAGGAAGTAAGGTCAAAATGGGGTCACCTTTTTGTAAATATTTTTTGAATTTTGTGAATTTACCTCTTGTGGTTGTTGAGATATGATTTTTTTAAATATTAAACTTTGATTTATCGAAATTCGATATCTGATGACCTAATCATGACGTCACAACTCGTGTTTCATCTACGTGTTAAGTTCTAAGTATATGCCAAGTTTGAAGTTCATGTGAAGTTTGCAAGTATGTATTTTGTGTAGACAATCGATCCGGAAAAGAAGAAGAAAAAAAAAAAAAAAAAAAACCGAACAAAAACAATAGGTGTTTCGGGTGCATACCCGAACACCTAAAAACTCTGTCTCTTTAAAGGTTGACGAGATTATTACGTGTAGTCCAAACGGATAATAGCAAATAAATGCAGGCCAGTATTGAAAGGCACATGCCTATATTATAATTATGCACACCATGTGGTTGGTCAATCACTGATTGGCATTATAACTGCATCGCGTTGCTGCGTCTGTTCTCTAGCCAAAGACTTCTGCCTTTCCTTAGGTAAGCCCCTTGGTGTCCACGGAGCTTATGTCAACCAAAGGTAGAAAGCCTTAACCATAATCTTAATTATCATCTATTTTATTGCGATTAATTCACAATACAACTTCATGCCTGTAGCACACACATGAAACTGGTGTTTAATCTGGATCTCTGGGGATACTGGAGGCCACTTTTACCGTGTTTGTCAAAAAACAGAAGTATCGCCATGGTGCCACTAGCCAACCATAGCAACCAACCTAGTAACTAAGACGGCAGATTGTGCTGTGGAATTGAGTGAAGTGTGTTGAGATGGATGAGCCATGGCTCCAAGTGGTCTTCGCAAACTACTCTGCTGTCCCAAAGTCTCTTACGATGTCAAGCAAGCAATGTAATGGCTAACTGTCGTTTCACTGCGTAGGTATGTGACCCTATTTTGAATTTGCCAACCCGATTTATCCATGTTTACTTGAGCAACAAAAAGCTATATACTCTGGTTTGTTGACATATTGCTCGTACCTCTATGCTCGTACTCAGTGCCTGTCTAGTAGAACTGAAGTCTATCCACGAAACGGTGACGTAGACTGGTGGGTAAAAAGGCATTTTTCAATAAATGAGGCCTTGTATGATGCAGAATCGTTAAATGTATGTCTGTGGCCAGAAAATGTGGATTGGTATAGCATACACCTTTTGTGGAATATGACTGTTGGCATAATGTATAAACGTATCATCGACTCTTTTACCGCCCAAGCCCCTCCCCCAGCCACCCCCCTCCAGCACACATGTGTATTCTAGAGCGACAACATATGGAAGAGCAACTGTTTTGGCTTGACTTTGCCTTCGGCTGACCTTGGTAGTTTCCATCACTGGAAATGGGGTAATGGTTGTATTAACATAACTGGCATGCTTACTTTCTTTGAATCAATGTATACATTAAACAACTAACCTGTGAATTGAAAAGGTAAGCTAAATGTCACGTTTGAGAAACGTTTGAAAAGAATTCACAATTTTAACGTAAATCACTCGGAGCCGGAGTTTTTAGGATGATGGACACCTCTACCAACTTGACATCAAATGATAGATTTCGGGTAACAATTCAGTTATTTTGTACTATCGGGTAATTACTAATGTTGTTACTTCCCTCTAAAGCCCTACACATTATTTGTATTCTCGAAAATCATAAATGATCACATATTTACATTTACAATTTGGTGTTACAATTGATTGTGACATCAAACATTTACTATTAGTTAATTCGATGTTGGAATGCATACATATACATTTTACCATAGGAGTAGGCCTTTCTCACCTACATATGTTTTGTACTACACAAAATGATGAAGATTTGAAGCTGTAATTGAGTCTTCATCCAGTCCATGATAACGGTACATGAAGCATAGGAACTTTCATGATCATGTATCTTTTATTATTTTGTGAAATAAGGCGCCTTTAAATGATTTAAATGATTTATATGTATAAGTAATGTCCCTAACTCGTACACACAGAAAATTAGGGTATACATGCAGTAGGTTTTGAACCTT
>CM055832.1:4809949-4834473 GCA_029582265.1 Zoroaster sp. YZ-2022
AATATAGCTGTATTTAAATAGTATTTTCCTTACACAAAAAATGGTCTTACTAGTTTTACTGTAGGTCTAGGCCGATGAATTTGGCGAATTTAAATTCTGTCGGATAAACTGGCATTCGAATTATGGGGTACTGGAATAATCAGCAATCTTAAGTAATATCTTTTTTCCTTCTCCTTGCTTATTATGTTTTTCTTCCCAAAGCCCAAGTTTTCGAAATTTGTTTGTCCACCCCTGTTCCCCATTTAGCTACGCCACTGTTCTTCAGTATTGTAAAACTAAATTAAAAGAGAATTCCACCTTAATCTTACCTATTATAAATGTACATAACATACATGTACCATGCTAATTAGCTACCTGATCAGCTTTATCCTTTGCTGGCAAAGTTGTTAACTGAACCATATGTATCTGCCTTCACACGATCCACAAGGCAAGGTACATCAGTACTGTGTATATAACTAGATCATGAAAATGACGAACTATTAATCTATAATACATACATATACGATATGGATCAAAGCAATTTGTATAAAAAATTATTTTGAATATAAATGGTACAGTTCTGGATTTATTTAAAATATTTTATTGTTTTACATGATTTCTTTATAACAAATGCTGTTCACATCTCCCTTCAGCACTCGAATTGGAAATACATCGTTGGGTAATCACATTAAATGGAACTCAACACAGACGCTGTCTGGCAGAAAAAGAAGGGATGTAGGCCAACAGTTATCGAATACAGATTGATTTTACTAACATAAATTTACACATACGCACTCGTAAAGTTCGGACACAAATTAGTAGCGCACCTGCATATGAGGCCTAAATAAACGCATGAATGCGCACCGACCGATTAATACAAGTTAAAAAGTTGTTGTGATAACTTGCACTGTGTTAAACAACCTTTCTAACTAAGTAAGACTAATTCTGAAAAAAACTGGAAGTTACAACTCGACGTTTTGATCAGTATGCTCCTGAGGACGATCTATACTTATCATCTTAACCATGCAAAGCTACAAGTTTAACTGCCATTAAATTGTATTGTGGTAAATGTGACAACGTGTGTTTTGTTTATTAATACAGTATCAAATGCTGCATTCTGTTTAGTTGTGACTTAATTAATTGAAATTTGATATTTCATTTAATTTCATTTAATTTCATTTCTCTACCTTTATATTTTTCATATTGTATTTGTCTTTGCATTCGATATGTTTAACATATATGATGCATTCTGCCATATAACTCCAGTGGCAGTTAAAATAAGATAAAATGCAATACATCTTAAATTATTTGACAAATTCTGACTCAATTTCTTAATTTCCTTTCATAATTTATTTTCTAAACCTATGCCTTATAACGTCAAGCTAAGTGGCCACAATACTGCGTCAAATGGTACTTTATACCGTGCAGGCCTACTCTCAAAGATAGTATTTCCACTTCAAGAAACTTATGCATGCAAAGACTTGTGTTGCGACAATATCCTGTGTTGAGAAAAACACGTTGAGTCATCTACATTATATATATTCCTGCAAAGATGACTCGGAATTATACTATATAATATTGTGTAAGGATATATTGTTGAGACTTTTCTTTTATTGATATCTCATCTATAATAATAATGTTTTTAATTAACATTTAGGTTGGGTAGCAATACTGCAATGTATACCTGCAGTCATGACTAAAACATGAAAAGAGAGCGGTCATTCATAGGGGGCATCCCTCCTCCACATGTTTTGTAATTAATCTGAAAATTTAATAAGTATTTGATACATTCCATGATTCGATCGCTCTCATGGTCACCGCATATATTGCGGCGATCCCTTCAAGTTGGCCGCAATGCCCAGGCCACTTTAAACAATTAAAGGGCATCAAGTAAATGTGAACATTTCACAAATAATAATTAATCCTTTCTTATTAGATTCCTTGTTTTTTATTATATTCCTTATTAGATTCCTTTAATTAGAGCCCTCTCGAAGTCCCATATTTTCGATCCGTGACGTTGAATTTTTGAGTATCCTCAATTTACTAAATGACGCACCTAAGGTTATATATAATCAACTGGAAGGTAACTTACAAATGAAATTAGCAGTTTGGTGTTTCAGTGAAGGATTCTCTTGTAAAATGCAGAATTTCAATGCATGATCATACGCGTGGACGTCTTGAGTGCTGTTTTTTGAGACGCACAGAATTGTAGTCATCAGAAAATTGATGTTGGTATAATGACTCACCCTAAACTGTTAAAGTTCATGGGGCACAGAAAATGTACCGGCCAAGAAGAAAACAGTTGAATCATGTTTCATCTTATTCCAGATGGTTGTAAAATTGTTTTTAATCTTGAAAATAAAAATATTGTTTTCGATTGTTAAAATAAAATGGTATAATTTGGAGAAGCTCTCAAAACTTTTAATCAATATTCTTGAAAGGCCAATAAAATGGAAGGTGGTTAAAATTTTTGCCAAAAGTACTTTAAAACTTTGAAATGTGTAAAAATGCTGTTACCATTTTGTCAAATAAAAGATTTCTTTTCATAACCATGATATTAATGTTTCATTTTCTCAATAATTTTCCACTACCGTCGAAATAAACACCAACGAATTAAGTAGTCTTCGTTCGCTTCTTCTATAAGGAATGTGTCCATTTTGAGGATCAGTATTTCTTTAAAAAATCATTGCAAATGCAAAGCATTCATATATTTTGGTTTCCACAGACAACAGCTTTGTTGACGGCATAGAACAATAAAATCACAGATGTTCGTGAAAACAAAATGAGGTCATGTAATTCTCTTACTGTTTGTATCTAGTAAAATCAGTAGTTATACAACTTTTTCCACTTTCACAAGCACTAACTTTCCAGTAAATCATACAATTTCACTATAATTTTTATTTCTGTAACAAGCACGACTTAGATAAGTTTATGCAACCAGTAATACGCCATAGTTTTGTAAGTTTTCCGAGAAATGCTAAGCCAAAAGTAGGTGCGTCATTTCACGAGTGCGGCGAATTACGTACATGGACGATACATTGACCATCCGGCACACATTAATATCGCACTAGCACCAGTGTGGTGTTCTAAATACGCCAAAGGTGCGTTGCGCGTTGCCGTCGCGTCGTACCCAGCGTCGTGCCATCGTCCGTTTGTCTATTGTTTAACTTATTATCTACCTAACGGGGGCGGTTGGGACAAAAGTGCGCCACCAACGCAGCTACATGTCTCATTCGCAAACGCCGATGCGCGTGATGAACATCGCGGTGCGCGTATAGACGACGGACTGTGTAAGCACGTATGCACTGAATAGCTAGTGTGCGTCAATAACATTCTCCTCGCGCGCTGCAAACGTATACGTGCACGTACGTGTATTATAACGGCTAGGCGACAGCATTTTCTGAATCATTTACGTTAGAAATCTCAAAATATCGGCAAGGGTCAACGGACAGATTTCCGTAAAACTCTCTTGAAAGGTAAATCAACATTATTTATTCAGATTAAGGGGAAAAAGTCAGAGGGTCAACGGTAAAATTTTACAGAATCTTCTGTTTCTGTTGCAATTCAGGAGTGTCATTTCATTATGAGTTTCTGTAAAAAAAAATTCTTTAAAATTTTCAGTTTTACAAAATATTTTGAAAAATGTGAGAGTTGTGTTTTTCGTTGTGATTATTAATGGTTATGATAAAAGGTATGAAAATTTAAATATTAAACAATTTTTTTGCCCTGTCACATTAATGGTATGGCCTACAATGCGCGTCAAGCATTGGATCGCATGAGACCCTCCCCGCTGGGTATTATCTAGGGGATGTTATAAAATTAGGCAGATATTGCGGCCGCCACAGTATTAAGCTTTGTGTTCTGCTCAGCGGCGTTGCCAGGACTTTGTCAGGGGGGGGGGGGGGGGCACAGGGGGAATTGCTTTTCAGTGGGGGCCCCAGGGGTATGGGTTTTTCCCTTTTCTTTTTCCTTTCTTTTTTTGGGGGCACTATCGGGATTTTTCGTGGGGGCACGTGCCCCCAGGCCCTCCGTGGCTACGCCGCTGGTTCTGATGGCTGAGTCGTCAGAATGTGGGTTCGATTCCTGGCTGCGACCATGATACTTGTGTCCTTGAGCAAGACTTCGGTTCTCATTACCCAGGAGTATAAATGGGTACCTGTGAGGGTAGAGGTTGATATTGTTTTTGAAAAATCCGCTGAAGCACAACAATAGCTCTAGCTGTATACTCCCCAGGGAGCTGAGAAAGATTATAGGAATGATATTGGCCCAATGACCAGGGGGTAATATGTAAAGAGCATTAATACATTGTGTGAAATGCGCTATACATTATTTAGTGTTCGTGCGACAGCGCGAACACCTCTTGAAATTGTTCGGTTTTTTTTCTTCTTATTCTTCGTGAAACTTGTCCAACAAAAAACATAGTTGCCAAGATAAGAATAACTTCATATTTTGCACTTGCAATCCTTGGAATTCCTAGATTGCTCTAATAACGATGACGTAAGAATATCATCACTAATTGATTTTCTATTTAATTATTAGTAATTAAATACAATTCCGCCCTCAATGCCTCAGATTGCAACGGACGTTATGCATGCGTGCCACACGTGTACGTGTACACGTGTACTGTATCCACCCATCTCGTTCACTGCACTGCACTGTGTATGTACAGTGCTGTAATGTTCGTTTTAACATGCGCATGGGTAGCGATGGTGGATCGCAGCTTCCAAGTCGGTAAATGCAGCTCTGAGTTGTTCACAGTGAGGATTACATGCAGATCATAGTGAGGATCGCATACATATCTCACACAGTGAGGATCCTATACCGATAACAGTGAGGATCTCTAGTTACACTAATGCCAAAGTAATTGGACACCAGAAACGGTTTTCTATGGTGATTACATAACACAAAAACGTCACATCAGATCATACTTTTATTCTTCTCCTTTATATAGGATTTCAAGTCCTATACAAAATGAAGTCATGTACAAAAATATGACCTATACATTAAGTACAGTAAGTAGTTGTGAGTGACCCCTAATGCATGATGTAACATGGGTGACGAGAGCGGAATGTTTCATTGTGTAAAATATTGTGATAAATATTGCAGGGGTTGCAACGTGTTTCAGGTATGAAAAAGTTGCGGATTCTTCAAGAAAAAGCAAATGTTAAACACAAATTGTAACCATTGACAGTGTTAGAAGGAGCAAAATATATTTTAAAATTTAAAAAAAAAATGACCTATCCTCATTCCCTGCGTTTATGAACAGCCTCTTACCCACTGCTCATGAATGCTTATAAATAATGCACAGATGACAGGAAAATTTCATTTAAGGATTACAGATTTGACTCTGCAAGTGAACTTCCTGAAACAAATTGAGAAATCATTTTTGCAAGAGGGCAACATATACAAAATTTCACAAAACTTAGTACGATGGTACTAAAGACATCCAGTGTATTACTTTCGTAATAAATTTAGTAACGTGACTGAAGTTAAGATGTTTATTATATGATGCACACTATATGTAGTTCTTATAAATATATTATGAAAAAAACATATCTCCTTAACCAAAGTAGATACTAACGTTATTTTTCATGAACATCAGGAAGTTTTGTGTCAGATGTATGACCTTCAAATAACCTGACCTGACATTTACTTCCGGTCCAAAAAGGAAGTTCAAATTCAACACATTCTACCGCAAAATGAATAGGTCTTTTTTTAATAAAAGATGATCCACATTTGCAAAATATGATTGTGACATCATCGATGATAATTTGATTGAACGAGACGTTCTCACGAACGCCGTGTGTTTGTCCCAACAAACACTTGAGCTCTAGTTAGGTGTTCGGGTATGCACCCGAAACACCTATTGTTTTTGTTCGTTTTTTAGGTGTTCGGGTATGCACCCGAAACACCTATTGTTTTTGTTCGGTTTTTTTTTTTTTTTTTTCTTCTCCTTCTTCTTCTTCTCCGGATAGACTGTCTACAAAAAAACACATACTTGCAAACTTCACACGAACTTCAAACTTGGCATGTACTTAGAACTTAACAAGTAGATGAAACTCGAGTTGTGAGTGACCCCGATTTGACCTTACTTCCTGTCCAAACCGGAAGTCAAAGTTTAATATTTAAAAAAATCATATCTCAACAACCACAACAGGTAAATGGACATTTTTTGCACTATTGTATAGATTGTTAATTGTCGAAAAATATTTACAAAAACATGACCTAATTTGACCTTACTTCCTGTCCAAACCGGAAGTCAAAGTTTAACATTTAAAAACATCATATCTCAACAACCACATGAGATAAATTCACAATTCTTTCACCATTGTACAGATCGTTAATTGTCAAAAATATTTTCAAAAAGGTGACTAATTTGACCTTTACTTCCTGTCCAAACCGGAAGTCAAAGTTTAATATTTAACAAAAATCATATCTCAACAACCACAAGAGATAAATTCACAATTCTTTCACCATTGTACCAGGATCGTTAATTGTCAAAAATATTTACAAAACATGACCCCAATTTGACCTTTACTTCCTGTCCAAACCGGAAGTCAAAGTTTAATATTTAACAAAAATCATATCTCAACAACCACAAGAGATAAATTCACAATTCTTTCACATTGTACAGATCGTTAATTGTCAAATAATATTTTCAAAAAGGTGACCCCAATTTGACCTTTACTTCCTGTCCAAACCGGAAGTCAAAGTTAAATATTTTAAAAATCATATCTCAACAACCACAGAGAGAATTCACAATTCTTTCACTATTGTACAGATCGTAAATTGTCAAATAATATTTAGAAAAGGTGACCCTAATTTGACCTTACTTCCTGTCCAAACCGGAAGTCAAAGTTTAATATTTTAAAAAATCATCTCAACAACCACAAGAGGTAAATTAATTTTTTTGCACCATTGTACAGACTGTTAATTGTCAACAAATATTTACAAAAAGATGACCCCCAATTTGACCTTACTTCCTGTCCAAACCGGAAGTCAAAGTTTAATATTTAAAAAATCATATCTCAACAACCACAAGAGGTAAATTAAAAATTGTTGTACCATTGTACAGATCGTTAATTGTCAAAAATATTTATACCCCAATTTGAGCTTACTTCCTGTCCAAACCGGAAGTGAAAGTTTAATATTTAAAAAATCATATCTCAACAACCACAGGAGGTAAATTGACATTTTGTACCATTGTACAGATTGTTAATTGCCAAAAGTATTTACACAAAGGTGACCCCAATTTGACCTTACTTCCTGTCCAAACCGGAAGTCAAAGTTTAATATTAAAATAATTTCTAAATTCAGTATTGTATTGTATTCAAATAAACTTCTCGCGAGAACTTCAACAGACGTTAACATTTGACTTCTCCAACACTTCGAATTGATGACGTAACCATTTTACTTCAACCGAACACCTTGTTTTTGTTGTGACAAAAACTTATATCTAGTTTTTTTTTTTTTTCTTCTTCTTCTCCGGATAGATTGTCTACAAAAAAACACATACTTGCAAACTTCACATGAACTTCAAACTTGGCATATACTTAGAACTTAACACGTAGATGAAACATAATTTGTGACGTCATGATTAGGTCATCAGATATCGAATTACGATAATTCAAAGTTTAATCATTAAAAAAATCATATCGAGGGATCTGAAAAATCAATAAAATTACTGATTTAGTCTGGGAAAAATATGTAGTTTATCATGAGTGTAAAGAGTGTGAAATATGTGACATTAGAGACGAGGATATGTTTGAGTTTGATATTTATTTGTACTGAAAACACGACATTTTTGTAAAAAAGACACTTTTCTTGAAAATTTACGCGCAATATGTTATTTCCACTACGTCCGCAATACTCAATCGACTGGGCGGGGCATATAAAACAGTCCGGCCGGTGGAACGGTATGTCGCCCTCAATCGGCAGAAACAGATTTACTCAGAAAGAAATTGTATTTTTATGAAAATAAGAGTGTGAAATATGTGATATTACTGATGAACTCGTGCCAACTCGTACTCCAACCAACTCGTACTTCAACCATGCTTCAACCAACATAGTCATAAAGGGTAGGTATCTTGAATTTAATTGTTAAGAGGATTTCCTGTATTTATCTTCGTGTTTTATACAAGAAAAGCCATTTTTTAAGCGTTGGGTTGGCTGGTACTACTACTAGTGGTAACGTTAAACTTAATGTAGTTGCATTGTGCCTGTTTAGTGTTTAACTTAACGTTAACGTTAACGTGAGTTATAAATGTGAACATACACTGTACTTTGGACAGTAAACAAGTCCCCTCTTTTCTAACAAAATATGAACAGATGTCACTAAAATGTATTTAGAAATAGAATGTAAATAAGGATAGGAAAATTCAGTTGTTTAGGTTATGGCAATTTTTCAGTTGCTATTTTATGCCATATTTTGTAATTTATGTTTTCTCAAAAAAATCTTCAGTTTGTGCACAAATTAACGTCAAGTAGTGATTGTTTACTGCACTTTCCCTTAACTTTTTACCCTTCTTCGATACAAATCAACTTACATAGACAATTATTTCACAGGAAAAATGCACAATATTCATGACACAATACATGTACTTGTATAAGTTGTTAGTCCTGCTCCCTGGGGAGGCCTCTCTCAGACATCTCTCACATGAAATTATGAGACTCGGCAATTTCCTTAAATACCTTTCTCTTTTGATGTGAGTTTCATACAAGAACATTTCTTTCATTTATTACACATTGTCAAGAATAATTGTGTGCAATTTTGAAAACAACCAATGCCCTTTTCAATTTCAATGGTCCAGCTACTCCAAAATTATACACTGTTTTCCCCATTCATATTATAAATTAGAACTTCTTTGAATTTTCAAATACTTTATTCTTGGTCCATGTAATTTGTAAAACCTTCTTACTATTTTGTACAGCATGTTTACTGTGATGTATTATTTTCCTCATTCACATAAATTAGAACTTCTCTGAAGTTTCAAATACTTTATTCTTGGTCCAGGTACTTATAAAACTTTCCTATTATTTTTACAGCATGTTGACTCCAATACATCATGGCTCAGACTAAGTTCCAGCCTACAGCACCCCGAGACAGCGTTGACACCACATCCAAATGCAGTATCGTAACTGTTCAAGTCATCAACAATCTTCAGTTTGTAGGCTACACGATGGTATGGTTTAACGTCTTACGTTAACAGATCGATCATTTGAGAATCCGTGCACAATTAATGGAAGTGGTCTTCATTACTTGGTTTCGTTTGAAGGTATGTAAACTTTCACATTTTTTATAGATGTATGTTCGTTTTAGTATAATTTTATAGATATTGATTACATAAAACCATGGTTAACGTTAAAAACCTTAGTGTGGCAATGGTATCACATGTGCCGCGCCTGAAGTGAAACAGGTCAACTCGTATGCGTGCTCGTACTTTTACCAATTCACACTTATTTTGGTCAACTCAACCCGGAAAATATTTATTACTGAATATTTACTGGCATGCGTAAGGATTGACATCCGGTGGAGTACGCGTTGGTAAAAGTACAAGTTAATTTAGCTACGCTATAGTGTCTGTAGTTCCTCATAATAATAGTAGTACTTATGTCCTGTGTGGTGATGGCTGCATTGCAGTTTACTTTATACTAGCACTTAATTTTCTCACTAAAGTAGACCAGAAACAAATATCAGCACCTTTATTGAGATAATGAAACGGTCACATCATGGAGGAAGGAAGACATCACATGTAGTTCTATTCCATTGTAAAACCTAACTTAAAGGCATTGTTCTGAAGGGATCATTTTATCTGAAGTTACATCAATCCATCATCCTGATAATAACATATAAGGGCATTCTAAGTTATGTGTGTTTTGTTAGCATGACCCATTATTCTTCGTCCCTCTTTGAAAACATTTAATATTGTTTTTACATGATTCGTTTATATTTCAGATCAACGATATCCATTTGTGTTACTGCTACAAGGTGTGTTAGAGTCTGTGTAACTTTGTGATCCAATGGCCAGCATTTGAAGTTTATCCATTCAAAGGAGTTGACGTATTATTCAAATTATTTTATATGGACTTATCCTATCTGTGGCAGTCTTGACTCTCAAGAGAATTGTTTTTTCAGGACCTCAAGACACATCTAGGTCTTTCTAGGAATTTCTTTAACATGTTAGAACAAAAATAGTACTGAGGAATTCTTATTATTTTTTGACTGGACCTAAACATCCTCACAAATGTAATTATTAAGCAATATCTGTTGGTGATCTAGTAAAATGTACATTGCCGACAGTGAATCACTGGCAGTTGGGCCATATAAACATAGTAAACATACCCCCCCCCCCCAATCTTCATTGCATGGGTGTGTCAGCCTTGGAATACCTTTTGCCAGATCACCCAATTAAAGTTCCTATTTATTTGTATGCTCGCATTGGGATAGTACTGACCATCAATCCCATAAACACAATTGGTTAAACAGACAGTATCGTCACGATCAGAGCAGACTTTCTACAAACGGGCCATGGAATTGGTGTCCTAGTTTAAGACGAACATAGTGACTACAAATTACTGGCTCATTTATGCAGCAGCAACGCGAATATAACCTCATCATGTGAGTATTATTTTCAGTCACTGAGTTAAACTAGAACTTGAACTCTGATTCCATGCCCTGTTGATCGTGAAGATATTGCCACCTTTAAACAATAACTTTAACATTACTATTTATGAAAATGTATTTTCAACAGTTAATGACACATAAATACATACATGTAACAATCAGAAGATCATATTTCAGTATTGTTTGTTTCTTTTTATTTTACAGCTATCCTTCAAATTACATTGTGCTGTCTCTTCCCTATAAGTATTGTTTTAAAAAACTGAACCAAACATTTAAATAGTATAACACTTGATCGAATTTGTCATTGTATTGTACAAGACCTGCACACACCTCACCTCGGGGCCAAAAATGTGTAATGATAAAGCTGTGATGATACAGTATTTAATTCCACCACAACCTATAATTAGCGTAACAGCTCTGTATTCGTCCAAAGTACAAACACCTAATGTCGTACAGATCGTTAATTGTCAAAAAATATTTACAAAAAGGTGACCCCACTTTGACCTTTACGTCCTGTCCAAACCGGAAGTCAAAGTTTAATATTTAAAACAATCATATCTCAACAACCACAAGAGGTAAATTCACAATTTTTGTACCATTGTACAGATCGTTAATTGTCAAAAAATATTTACAAAAGATGACCCCAATTTGACCTTACTTCCTGTCCAAATCGGAAGTCAAAGTTTAATATTTAAAAAAATTATATCTCAACAACCACAAGAGGTAAATTCACAATTTTTGTACCATTGTACAGATCATTGATTGGCAAAAAATATTTACTAAAAGATGACCCCAATTTGACCTTACTTCCTGTCCAAACCGGAAGACAAATTTAATATTTAAAAAAATCATATCTCAACAACCACAACAGGTAAATTCACAGTTTTTGCACCATTGTACAGATTGTTAATTGTCAAAAATATTTACAAAAACATGACCCCGATTTGACCTTTACTTCCTGTCCAAACCGAAAGTCAAAGTTTAATATTAACAAAAATCATCCACAAGAGGTAACTTCACAATCTTTGCATAAGGACGGAAACAAGCGGACGAGTGTAGTGTGTATAGAAAACGGTTTTTGAAGAAGACGTGAAGATGGAAGACGAGAAGTACTTGATGAAGAGATGACGTCATTAGGTTGTTTCCAGAATCCAGTGGTGAAGTTGAGGGATCCTCACCAGGCCGACCCCACGCGTCGAGATCCGCATTGAGAGGGATGCCCCATCGTCAGTTGCATTTTCAATTAAAGGAGTATTTATGGGTAAATTAAGGACATGGCTGACCGAGTCGTGTATTATTTCTAACCGAGCTCCAGACAACCTCCAGGCACGCATGATCTCACCAAAATAGGAAGGCATTCCGATGTCAGTATTCAACTAGAAGAGATGGAAGTCATAATTTAATTTTTTGAAGCGACGAAGGTAATATTCAAGAAATTCAAAAGAGTGGTGAAATTCACCTTTAAGGTAACGAAAAATATGAGATAAACGAAAGGTGAGAACTCGTGCCTGGAGGTTGACAAGGCCGACCCCCCCCCCCCCCTTGTCAGGTTTCTGATACACAATTTGTTCTTTAAGGTGGTGTTTCTTGTTGGACCAGACGAAATCAAACAGCCGCCGTTGGAGTTCACTTAGGAAATCGTCTGGCGGAGCGAGTGCCGCCAGACAATGAAAAGTTTTTGATGCGGCTAGCTGGTTTGGCAATCAAGACTCTCCCTTTAAAATAAAGGGAGGTCGAGATGCCAGACCAGCTAGCGAGGGTTTCGGATAATCGGTTTTTACAAATAGTCCAGTTTTTGTCAGTGTACGTTTTGGTGTTTCCTAAGTGAACTCCGAGGAACGACAGGCCATCGTCATTCTACGAGAAATTTAGCGGCTGGTCGCTTCGTCCGATCCACGATCCTGCCCACAACCCCTGGGTTTTTCTCGTATTTAGGCGCGCGGCAGAGGCGCGACCAAAGAGATTGTAAGTGTCTCTGATCGCGTCAAAGCCGCGCTCGGAGGTGACAAAAACAGAGACATCATCTGCATACGCAGACACCGAGCAAGAGGCGACAGCGCCGGGCATTCGGAAACCGTTTCCCCCGACTTCGCACCTAAGGCGATTTAGAAAAGGTTCGATAGCAATTGAGTACAGCAGTCCCGAGAGTGGGCAGCCCTGACGGATGCCCTTCTCAACGGAGAAGGGGGCCGTCAGAGAGCCGCAGATTTTGACTAAACTCTCGGAACCGCTGTACAGGATTTTTATGCAGTCAAGGAAACGGTCTCCGAAGCCCATAGCTCTCATGGTGTCGAAGAGGTAGTCGCGATCAACGTTATCGAACGCTTTTTGCTGATCGAGGTTGACCACGGCTAAAGGGACACCATTTTCATTGGCATAGTCAATGATGTCCCTTATCAGACCCACGTTGTCATGGATTGAACGTCCAGGGACGCAGTAGGTCTGATCCTCACCTATGACGCTGCCAATGCACTCTTTTAGTCTGTTGGCGAGCAACTTTGCAAGGATCTTATAATCATTATTTAGAAGGGAGACTGGCCGCCAATTTGATATGTCTGCCAGATCCCCCTTCTTAGGTAAAAGAGTGATAACAGCCCTCCTGAACGAACGAGGAAGCGAGCCGGTGAGAAAAGAATGATTTAAGACGGAAAGTAGATCGTTTTTTAGAATAGGCCAAAAGGTTTGATAGAATTTACCGGACAAGCCGTCCAGGCCGGGCGTTTTATCCTTGCCAAGTTGCCCAACAGCAATTTCTAATTCCTCCAGAGACAGAGGGCGCTCTAGGTCCTCTGCCTCTAGAGGATCAAGACGAGGCACAAGGCAGGCCCTTTAAAATGTTTTCGCGGGCGCCCTCATCGGTCGAGTTTTTAGAAAAACGGTTTTTGTAGAACTTTGAGCTATGATTTTTTATGAAATATTTTGAGTAATTTCTCCAGAATCCAAACGGATTCTGGAGATAGTTTTAGAACGAGAGTTAAACTTTTCAAGATTGAAAAAGTAAGAAGAGGAGGTATCAACCTCGCTGACGTGTTTGAATCTCGACCTAATGAGGGCGCCCTGCGCACGATTTTTTAGGATAGAGTTAAGTTTTTCTTTTTGTTCTAAGAGGACCTGCCTGGTCTCCGGTGTAATTTCTGGCGCAGACTGAAGGTCGTCAATAGTTCGATTTATTTTGAAAAGAGCTTCACGTTTTTCGTGAGCAATTTTAATAGAGAATTTTTGTGTTATTGATTTGATGTGGGACTTGCCAAAGTCCCACCAAGAATTTAAATTGGGGAAATCGAACTGTTTTTGACGCCAATTCTCCCCAGAAACAAGTTATAATTTGTTTGTATGCTTCATCCTGAAGAAGAGAATTATTAAAATGCCAGTAAGCGCTACCCCGGTGATTAGCCGACGGTAGCTGAATTTTTAGGGAAATGGCGGAGTGATCAGAAAGAGAACAGGGTGTGATTTCGCAAGAATGAATAGAGGATAAAATATCAGGATGAAGATACAAACGATCTAACCTGGCTTTGGAAACTCCGCAATCCCTGGAGGGGTTGTTCCGCAGCCAGGTAAATTGTTGTTTCTGGGGATTCAGTCTACGCCAAACATCACACAAAGAGAGTGCACCTACAGTTTTCTTGAGAGCTGCCGCGACTCTGGATCTACGCGCGGTGGGCGCGTGCAGACGGTCCAATGCGGGATTCTCCGTACAGTTGAAGTCACCTCCGACCACAACAACACGCTAATTTACGTGGGGGAGAGGGTGTCTTCAGAGGAGTGAGAACGGAAGTATCTGTAGGAGGGGCTTGAGGGGAAGATTTTCTTTTGTAAACAACATCTGAAAATAGTCTGGATGGTGCAGGTGGCGATCTCCAGACAGAGCAACCGGGTTTGGATGGGGTGTGGGTAGGTTGAAGGGGGGATGAAGGTTGGGAGGGGGAAAGGGAGTGGTGGGAGGGGGAAGGGGAGGATTGGGGTCGCGGATGACGCAGGGGCCAGTGACGACGCAGGGGCCAGTGACGGCGCAGGAGCCCCGGACGCCGGAGAAACCGCGGGAAAAGAAGGCCCCGGAGACTCCGCCGAGCCGCCCGCACGAGCCGAGCCTCCCGCCCCGGACGAGGGCCCAACCCCTGTTGGGCTCCCACTGGAACGAGAGGCCGACGCGCTGGACCCCGCACCAGCACGTGAGGCGCTTCGAGTTGAAGCACCCCCGACACCGGCGCGGCATGTTCAGCCTTCGCACAGGTGGCCCCGACAGGGCCCGAGGGCCCCCCAGAACCCGCAGCGGTTCGGACACCCAAGGGCCCCGCACGATCCACATCCCCTACGGAATCCAGCGGACCAGGTTGTTTGGAGACTTTAGGTGGGTGTTTAGGATCGGATTTGTTTCGGTTAGTGGGGTTATGGACGAAGGTGGGACGTGGGTTTAAGGGATTGGTCTCGTTTTTGTCAACGTCATCGGTCCTCTGTCTTTTGCAAGCACGACTAATGTGGCCGTACTCACCGCACGAGAAGCAGTGTACCGACTCAGTCGAGAGAAATACACGGTAGTTAGTGCCTAAATACGAGAAGTTTATGTGTTCAGGCGGAGTGATGTTCGGTTTGAGAAGAACGTGCACTTGCCGCCCGAACGACATAATATGAGCAAGATGTTTTTCCTTGAAACCCAGGGGAATTGATCTTACCTGAGACACTACCTTGCAGAAAGATGACAGATTGTGTTTCAGTACTGTGTTCGGTATCTCTGGATAAACATTGGAAAGCGTGAGCCGGGTGGTTGGCTGGACCAGTGGTGTGAGCTCGATGAAGGTGTCATCGTAGGTCAGTCCGGTTTGGACGGCCTCGATGACAGCCTCCTTCGAGCTCAAATATGCCGCAATACGACCATTAGAGATTCTAGAAGCTGATAGAACTTGTGCATTTGATATTTGGTTAACTAGCAAGATAAGATATTGTCGTACGGAGACTGTGTCCAGTACTTTGAATACGATTCCATTGTCCCTGGTAAGTGGGCTGTTTACAGGAACAATAGAATCGCGTTCACCACCCATACTCACGCTTGAGTTAATCTGAATGGGCCGCTGCGCTTGACTGGTCATGGTGGCCATTCGCTGACAATGTGAAATACAGTCTCCTCCGCCGCATTGCACATGCTGCACATAGAAGAGACATCTGACTTCTCGATCCTTGCCTTCATCACATTCGTCGGCAGAGACTGGTCTTGCGCTGCAGTAATCAGACCCTCAGTTTCTTTCTTTAGTTCTCCTCTCCTCAACCATTCCCAAGTCTTGCTACTTGCCACTTCTTCGGTACATCTCAAGAATCGGCCGTGAAGTGGTTTTTCCTGCCAATCTCGTATTGTTTCTTCTCTTCTTTGATTCTTATACTCCTTTGGACCTAATTCGTCTGCCTTCATGTATTTCTGTGCAACCTTCAACAACTTTTCCCGAGTACTACTTACATGACACTGCAAGCTCCTTCTCTCGATGTTAACGCTGTCTGATACACTAAGTAATCCTCTTCCTCCCTCTGACCTCAGTAGATAGAGTCTGCTGACATTCGACCGTGGATGTAACATACCGTATATCGTCATCACTTTCCTCGTTTTCCTGTCAGCAACATCTAGATCTGCCTTAGTCCACTCGACAATTCCTGCACTGTACCTCATCAGCGACACAGCCCAAGTGTTGATCGCCTTTATCATATTCCCTCCATTCAGCTTGGACTTCAAACACTTCTTCACTCGTCTTATATACTCTTTCTTAAGCCTCTCTTTTGATTCCTCGTGCAGTACGTCATCTGCTTCAAGCACTCCAAGATACTTATAACTTTCTGCTTCACCCAACGCCCTCAATTGTGTGCCATCTGGGAAAGTAATTCCATCCGAGTGTACCCTTTTACCCCTCTTCATGGTCATCACAGCACATTTCTCCAGACCAAACTTCATGCCGATGTCATCGATGAAGATCCGTACAGTCTGCACCCACCAAGGAATCTTTCTCTTTTTCGTTCTTCGCAAACAACTTCAGGTCGTCCATGAAGAGCAGATGATTAATCCTGCGTCCATCCTTCGTCATCTCGTATCCCGCACTAACCTTCCGCAAAATCATCGTCAAAGGGAGCAGCGCCAAAACAAACAACAGTGGAGACAGAAAAATCGCCCTGGAAAATACCTCGTCTGTTTACCTTACCAAGACATTCATCACTGGCCATCAGATTTGTTCTCCATGCCTTCATGCTCTCACCCAGAAGACATTTCACCGCCTCGGCTGCCCCTATCATATCCAAACATTCCATAATCCACGAGTGGGATACCATGTCGTATGCTTTCTTATTAGTTTTCCTGTTCCTACAGTCCTTCAGCACCGTCTTATCAATGATGAGTTGGTCTTTCGTTCCTCTTGACCGCTTCTTGCAACCTTTCTGTTCATCTGGAAATAACTGCTGATCTTCTATGTGACTATACAGATCTTCTGCAATGATACCGGTCAGAAGTTTATACATCATGGGTAGACATGTAATAGGTCGATAATTACTTGCAACGTTACCCTTCTTAGTGTCCTTCATGATGAGAACCGTTCTTGCTTCAGTCATCCACGTCGGAACGTTGCCACACGCTAAGCATTCTTGCAGCTGCTGGGCTATTCTTTCGTGAAGACTACTGAAGTTCTTTAGCCAGTATCCGTCCATCATCATCATCATCATCGTTACTGTTACTGTTACTGTTACTGCATGAGCTGTTGAGGGCACAGGTGATCCCTCGAGCGTTATATAGAACGCTCCAGGGATCACACGAGGGAGACTAGTTTTACTGTACCACGAGTGAAAACAGTCAATATTTGTTTTATAACACCTCATACATAGATTCTGCACAAGAGTCCTGCTACAATAAATCAAACACTCGGAAATTAATTGAACTTCTGTAACACTTATGTAAAACGTATTTATTCATGTTGTAACAGCATTGACGCGTTTAGACCAATTTTATTGGTTGCCATGGGCTAGTCTTTCCTTGTTTGCGTGGCATTACAGTAAAATATAGCGAACATCATGTGACATGCTCTCAACCAATCACAAGACAGAATCTATGTATGAGGCGTTATAAAACAAATATTGACACACCTCGGGAGGCTAGTTTTACT
The DNA here is from genome assembly GCA_029582265.1 of Zoroaster sp. YZ-2022. NCBI lineage: Eukaryota > Metazoa > Echinodermata > Asteroidea > Forcipulatida > Zoroasteridae > Zoroaster > Zoroaster sp. YZ-2022. The sequence continues at coordinate 4,827,683 of CM055832.1, forward strand.
GTACCACTCGTAGCAGTCAATATTTGATCACTGTGGGTGAAAGGGCAGCCATAGTGCGTTGCGTTTGGCGTATTTTGAAGTTGATATGCGTACACACAGAATGTCTCCAGAGATGATTGCCTGACAGAGGTATGCGAGTGCGAACGTACTCGCGCCGCACAACGCTCCCTTGACGCCAAAGCGGCTATCACCGGATGCAATTTCCTGCTAGGAATAGAGGGCTAGCGATTTATAATAAGCGAATTAAGTCCTTGACAATGATTGCGTTAGAATATCTCTTTAAACAGTGAATTATTCTTGCATTGGAGCCACATGTTGAAAAACAAGTGAGCGTGTCACGCGTATATGATGCATTGAGTTACGAAGAGGATACGGACCACATAGACCTAAAGACTATTTTCCATAATTTATACTCGTTATGAACGCAGACAGTGACGCAGACAATCCCCAGACAGCATCGTCGACATCCATTTCAACTCTTCAGACCGAAGCCAATACCATCGGAAAGGTTTAACATGAACCAAAGTTCAACTTTGCCGACTGTCTACGACTGTCAGTGTTAGCCAATACACAAACATATGCCGTACGCACAACCATTTCCCGTTTGGTCGAATGTCTTGGATTTGGCACATTCATTTTCTCCTTTAAAATTGTTAATAAGAAATCTATTAAAGTGCATCATCTGTCAGGATTTAAGATAAGATACCGGTATAGCACAAAAATAGTTTATATGAAATTTTTCTATTGTTCAGCCACCATATTGTTCAGTTATTTTGTGCATGTGGTTGAATGAAGTCACGAACTTGCGCAAAGTTATCTGTTCCTAGACAGTATGAGACGGTCAGAATACACTGACCGAAACGTCAAGTTACCCCACAGGTTCTTCTCAGAACCGCACAACTCAAGAGAGATTATTACATGGATGTTACCGCAAACTCTATTTATACTTGTTGTTTTCATTACAAATTTAATTCCGAAGCAAAGCCTTTCTGTATAATAATAAATCACGGCTGTGGAGGATTTTGTTTAAGGAAAATAATCCAACGTACATTCATTTTTAGAAGACAAATGCATTTAGGTGAGTGTATAGTGGCAATTCTATACTGCTGAAAACAAAATCGCAATCGGGCAGGGTTGTGCCCATAAGTCGGTTGGTTGCCCTTTTAAAAACTCTTTGTAACCTTAATCCAAGTCTCACCACTGCTCGTGTTTTTCAGAACATTTTGCAGGCTGCAGCAATATTTGCACACTCGATCAATTCGAAAACACGTTTTCTTTCGGGTAAAATATTCCTACAAATCAATCAGATACTGTAACGAAGTATAGAGCAATATGCAGGATCCATGGGAAGATGCTGCAAAAACGTTAATGCGGCGATTTAATTAACTTAGGTGTTTAGTGGATGCGCCAATTTGAAAGACGCAATTTGCCAATTACGTCAGTGTGATGAAAAGCCTCGTGTGTTTCAATTAGTTTCCACGCCATTGCCTCGCAAAGACTGCTTAAACTTGCAAATAAGTATTGCTTAGGAGGGTTCAGTCAGGTGAAAGCCAGCAAGCATTTAAACAAGTCATTGTAACTTTGCTGGAAACTATGAATAAATGGAGTTACATAAATTAAATTAATTTTACATAAATTAATGGCAGGCTCAATAATAACATGTGTTTGATTGATCTATTTACACCTTTACAATTTTCTCCATATTTCTCCATTAGGCTTCCTTCCTTCCTTCTTTCAAAAAAGGAAGTGACGAAATTACACAAACTACTTGCAAGTAAATCATCTTTCTTGAGTTTGTGCCACGTGGCATGGCAGTGCGACGAATAGTCACTATATTACGTATCGCAAATATAATGGATCCGTGCAGCGGGGCGATAATTATATGTTATGCGTCCATAAACCGTTCCGACGCGCCTTGGTGAAGGCTACCCAACCAGGAAGGTTGGACTCGTCACTCATGAAAGGCAGCCCATCTTGGAGAAGAAACACAAACCCAGGTATATGGTAGCCTTAATCAAAGCGCGTCGGAACGGTTTGGTTGCCCCGCTTATTAGCCGAACTCTAGCACACATGCACACAATACACGGATCCATACGCACACAATGGGTGCATTCGAGTAGCTTCCACTGCAGAGCGTCATGGTCGACTGCAGCTTGGAGTTTTCTATCGTCGCGCGCCTAGGGTTTCGTAGTCTCTCTCTCAAGACCGGAATTGGCACTTTTACTGCACAAAACCCGTCGCTGCGGTGTAAAAAACAAATACGCGGTCCCGACTCTGGCGCATTGGAGTAGGCCTGACGTCATTGCCAGGGCTTACCTGGGTCAGCCTCAAGTAACCTGCTCGCGAAGCAGGTCACTTGAGGCAGACCTGGGTAAGTGACGTACCTGACTTCACTTTGAGAATATTCTAAATGGCCGCCATTTTTTTTCAGTGCGGCAATTTCATGAAGTTTGATATACATTTGCATCTCTTAAACAATTAATTTGTGAGTAGAGATTGTTCTTGTACTAAAAAGACGTGTTGTTTTGTACGAACCTGAGAAGTAATAAGATCATTAGTTCCTTTTACATGGGAAAGAATTGTTTTGCGATTGTTTCGTTGTAAATATTTTGTTTATAAAGTCCGTGTGATCTTTGGCATTCTTCACATCGCTTTAACGACCACAAGAGGTAAAACGTTCAACGGGATGCTCATTCAATTAGGTTGTACTCGGGGCTCACCTGTGTGACGCACCCTGTATACATGTAGATGTACATGTACATGTACATGTAGATCTAGGCCTGCCACAAAAGCTAGACATTTCGTTCAAAAAGTGTAATTTGTCAACCATGTACAACTACTACTCTCTTATTCCAAGTATTTGTATTAATTTATCCCCAAGAACCACACATTGTGGATAGTGCAGCGAGTTAGATTCTCGGTAGAAATGGCAATTGTCCCGCATACGAATTCAGGCCCTTTGCGGCAATGAGCATGCAGAAAGCATTCCCTGTTGGATTGCAACGTAAGATCGTGATTTTTTAAAATAAAATGTGTTCATTGTATCTGTTTTGTTCTTCCACATGAAACGTTAGTTCTAGTACAACTGGGGGGGGGGGGGGGTATTCCGGCGCGTAGCCAGCCCCTATCGGTCCGGGGGGGGGGGGGCAAAATTAAGATGATCGTCCCGATTTCATGGTTTAAATTTAATTGCGAAATACTGAATAATATTGAATCAAAACAATCGATATATTGTACAAACATGATCATCTGTGATTTATTGTTTCTTTCCTTGGATCTATACTGTCTGAACTGTTGCTATTAATTTCTACACTGTCATGACTGTGATGAACTTAAACATTCATAATTAATCGTATTCGTAATGTATATACCTATATACACACCGTTTACAACACACATTACACTGAAAGTTATTCGTGTACATGTCGTATAAAACCTTTAATAAAATGTTGTAAGACAAGTTGTAAATACGTTCTGCACGTAACCCGAGTACATACTGGTTCATTGTATTGATTCAAATTTCAAGTTTTAATGTTTTAATGTTTGTTTCTATATAAATTCGTCTCTAATTAACAAAAGTTGAAAGATCCATCTGTAAGGTCCATATTTTATGAGCAATTTATATATCTCTCATTAGTGCATTTTGTTGCCTTTCTTGTAATGTCAAAATATATTTTGCTGCCAATGGCGAGCGTTTCTATCCCAGGTTCCTATTCAAATGAAACCAAAAAATGAATCACCACATCCCCCTGTTTATCAGCAACTATTATACTAAATTTGAGTTGCCATTCGCCGAGGAACAGACATCATACTAAAGTCCTCAATGACTGCGTCAAAATCAACGTGCTCTGCGAAGTCGCGTTCTATGCTGAGAAGTGCCAGTGATGACAGCCTCTGCTCCGACATAGTGGATCTTAAATACGACTTCGTTAGCTTCAATCGACTGAACGACCGCTCACTTGAAGCAGAGGAAATTGCGATTGTACCAAAAATTCTATACAGAGTACATAATGTCGGATATGCTGTATTAATGTCCCATTCCTTGATCTTCTGCAACATTTCTTCAAGAGAATTCAGATTAGCATCGGCAAATTCCGGTGTGTCTCTGTAAAATTTGCAGAATTGCTGGTACTCTGATTTAGCAAGTCCTGGTCAACATCGTCTTCATACATAGAAGAAAGCAGTTCAAATGATTCAATGTCGTTTAAATGATCTGGCATAAGGCATAAATGGAACAACTAAGGTCTGAAAATCATTAAATCGTGTTTTGCAGTTTCCAATAAGTGTAATGCAATGCTATACTGTATATTCAACAGTGTCAACAAACAAAACAATTTAATTTCACGGCAACTTAATTTAGCGAATTATTTCTTCACTTTTTGGAGGCAATTTAATTTCACTAATTTACATCCTCTTGCTATATAAAACCATAAAAATATTATATTTGGCAGCAATTTAATTTAGCGAATTGGGCTTCCTAGCGAAATTAAATTGCTAGCGAAATTAACTTGTTTTACAAGTATTTGATAAAGTGATTTCCGGGACAAAACCGGGTATAAAAACTTCAGATCTAACTTCCTTCCTCAATCCTCCCTCTCCCGTCTCCCTTTATCAATTATTCACTCCTTTACCATTCCCTAAATCATCCTTTCCTCCCTCCCTAAATCTGCCTGCCTCTACATCCTTCGTCCCAGGCCCGTCCTTCCTGCCCTTTCCGGTCCTCACCTCTGGCTCCCTCAGCTCCTTCCTTCCCTTACCCCTGCCCTACCGCCGTTTCCACCCCTAACCTTGCCTTAGGCTGCCTTGGTACTCGTCCCAACGGTCCTATCCATCCTTTCTTCCATTACCAAGGCCCACATTTCCTCTCTCCTCCCTCCCTCCTCCCTCCGTCCCTCCTCATTTCGTCAATAATCCCTACTCTTCTAATTTCTTTCTTTACCTCTTTCTGTTTTTTTCTCCCTCAGGAGTCCCTCCCTCAATTTTCCTCCTCCTTTCTCTTCCTTTCTTTTTCTCTTTTCTTTATTTTTACCGTCCCGATTTTACTTCTATTTTTTTTCCGGGGGGGCAGTCTGCCCCCCCCCCCCGCATGGCTACGCCATCACTGGGGTATTTCATTCGACTAATAAAGAAAAATGTATGACATGCGCAACAGGGCTTATTTGTAATTGTATGTAGGCCAAATTTTGTGTGGCACCAAGATTTAATACTTTTAGCAGGTCGTTAATTTATCCAAACCGGTGGGCACGATCGAATTATTAAACAAATAGCGTCCTTCATCAACCAAGGGTTTTTGCCCTAAGCCCTAAATCTACGATGTACAGATGACACCGCTCTGTTGTGCAGATCTCAAAAGAACGAAGCAACAGTTAATACTTATCAACAAGGTAAACAATGCAGACATACTTGCTCCAGCTAGGGTAACAGCAGAAGCTAGGAAAATCCTAGTAAGATGTAAGCATTTGCAATAATCAACAATCATAAGGCAAGAAATATTATGAACATTTTGCTATTAGTTTGAAACAAAGTTTCCAGGCAGCACTCTTACACATCCTGAGGGGCGGGGGATGAAGTAGTTGTAGTAATTCTTGAAAAATACTTCTTGAAAGACGAAGTAGGTAGTTAAGGTAAAAAGATGCTTTCTATTCAAAGGAAAATACATGTATAGTTGTACGATGTGCAGTTGAGAGATTCAAAGTAAATTAAAGACTTCTTCCTTGTTAGTATACAGTTCATGTGTCCTCTCAAACTAGACTTTATGTGTTACTTTCCTTTCTTTATATTACACCTCAGATCATCAAAACTAGTACACGGAAATATTCAATTGTCATCCACTGTTTTTTAATTTTGTCTGAGCAGAACAGCAGCTAGGACAAATGTTCAGATAAATGCGAGAACCCACTGCGGTGAAAATCACTAGAAATTTGTACATAATATAACCCTGTGTATATAAAGCGATAGAACCAATATGTGAACTGCCATTGAATACTAACAGCTGAGCAAATATTTTTATCACTTGAAGGCATCTCAATATAGGAATGCTCACACCATGCTCATTTTTATTATGTTGAGTACTTGTATGAGCAGTTCCAATCAAAATATTGGAGGTCACAGTCAAATAATCATGATTCACCTCATATTTGAACTAAACTACTTAAGCATTGGTGGCGATCCCAGGGGAAGGGGAATCATTATTATACAGCCTTTCATATCATTATAATCTTCAATTGCCACCAGTTGACATGATTATTTCTAAAGAATTTCTAAAATAATTATCACCTTCACAAAGGTTTGGACAATGGTTTACTCTGGGTTTTGTGTAATTACCACCACATTTTAAACATGTATCAATGAATGTATCTAAATAAATGTGTTATGCAAAATACACAAAATACAAATATCACAATGGTGTGTTGTTTCAACCACAATGTTATCATTCAAATCATTTCTTATTCTTTAAAGAGGACTCTAAGAAAATATCAATATTTGACCTTTACTCATTTTTAGAGAGGTTATATCATCAGTAAAGAAACTAAAAAAACTAAAGGTGTGTGTATTATATATATATATATATATATATATATATATATATATATATATATATATATATATATACACTTAGTACAACTAGTTGGAACGCTGGTAGTTATATATACACATATACACATATATACATACACATACCCACATATACACACACACATATACACACAGTCACGCACCGTAATTGTGGGGGACTTTATATATACACGTTATTCTACAGGGAATCGGGACCTAAACGTTGTGGGGAAAAC
>CM055832.1:4834973-4875439 GCA_029582265.1 Zoroaster sp. YZ-2022
ATGCAGTTATATTCACATAATCACAACTGTTCATTTAGTTCATGTCACAAAATCTCCTGTGCGTAGCCACATCGGTAGTCAATGTCATTGAATATGTATTCTCTTCGGATCAAAAGTTAAAATTTGACAGCACAATCAGATATTCAGTGTGATTACATATCTCCAGAATGGCCTTCCTCAGAAATAGTCACTGTAGATTTTGTCTTTCTTTTCTTACCACAAGGTGATACAAATATGAAAGATACATTGATGTGATTGCCTAAGTTTTTATGTGAAAATCACAGACGGACGTTTTCTTCATTATGTGTGTACATGACCTTATGTACCTAAGACTATTGGATAAAACTTTCATGTATTTAAAGAATGTCTACAAATTTCTACATGTAAGTGTTTTTTCAGTTCTTTATGTTTCACAGCTCAGAAGTTTCATGAAGTGAAATTTACATTTGTATAAGGTGCAGTATATATTTGAATATGAGGAGATACGGGTAAAAAAAAAGGTGTTGTTTTAAATGTATAGTTGTGATTACACAAAATGTCATCAATGTCCAGAAAGTGCAAGTAGAAAATCATGCACAGGTTAATTCTTTTTTTTACCTGGTCTTATTCTGGGATAATGGTTTGTGTTTTGAAACGTCACTTTAGTAAACAATGATTTTCAGTTGAAGCAAGGCCACAAGGACATGTTTAAGAAGTTGTTTATCAGAAAATATACATGAAGGACCCAGGTCAAAGTTGTATTCTCAGGCAGAAATGATTACAATGGTTATTACTAGTGCAAAAGAGGTTGCCTGTTGTAGTTAAGAATTTGACTTGAGACATTGGTTGTTGACATGCCAGAAAATGCCAGAATTGTTTTGTTTCCTCTCAGTAAACAGTTCATGTATGAGTTAAACGTACATACAGCTTTTGTATTTTTCACCGAGTTGAGATTTAACCACACACAGTTGTGTTGTAACAAAATTGAAGATGTTTGTGTTTTGAACAATTGGAGATGTAAAACACTATCAGGTGATAATGTTAAAGGTTGATATGCAGTTATAGTTAATGAACAGTGTTGTAAGATAAACCTATGTTAGTTGCATTTTAATAATGTAAAGATGTAAAGTAACCTTCCTGCCGATTGTTTTCCACCAACTTACGATCTAATTAAGTTTAATAAAAATATCAACAAATATAATCTTGCTTAAATGGTGGATGTTATCGCAAATGTAACCCCTTACACTCTAGTGGCTTTTTGGCCTTGTTAGGGGTAACTGACAGTTAATAAAAAAAAATTTTTTTTAAATACCACAGGAGTTTGTACAATTAAGGGGCCAGAATGTTAGTGCCAATATCATCACCAGTAAACTTATATAGCGCCCTCTCTTGACTTAGTTGCACGAGGCTGACAGGACCATGGTAGGATACAGTTTTTCAACCTCCATAAATCTCTCTCACGCAAAGTAAAAACCACTGAAGTTTTGTATTAGATAAACACAGTTTCACCCATTGTAGTAGGCAAGGCATCAGTTGGAACGATTATAAAGGGCTTTGAATCGTTGAAGGTGTGTAAACTTGTGTAATTTTATGCTTGTGTTTGGAGTGCTGGAAACTCACGTGAGACCCAGTTCTGTTGGAAGTATACGTGAATTAACGTTACATACCAGAAGATAGGCAATGTACACCAGGGTTCACTTATTTGGGAAAAATAAAATCACAATAAACATAAATAGACAACAGTTGAGTGCATTGAAATTTTAAAAAGTTTGTTGTCCTACAGGCCTCCCATTGACAAGAGTTTTTCGATCACCAGACATGAACTTCGCACTCCATCAAATTTCTTACAAAGAGGAATCAATTGCTTGATGCTGCATGATTGAAATTGACAACATGAATACTTACATGGTTTGAAGACTTTGTAGACCATTAAATATTCCTGGTGCAATTTCACTGATTTTGTTGTCATTCAGTCCTCTTAGATGGGAAAACAGAAGCATTAAAATAAAATCATTAAAGCCTGTTAATATGGTCATTTTCAAAAATGTTCTTAGATTTTCTTTAAGAAAACGTTAGTTAGTGAAACTTTTTCATGGTATCAAACAAGTTGAAAATATTCCTGCCTAATGTTCAATCATTTTATAAAATTAACTTTACAAACAGTTAAAAGTGCATCCAGAAAAAAAGAGGGGAAAAAAAAAAAAAAATAAGACGTTTGCTGTACTTTTTAGAAATTTAAAACTACAAGTGAATCATAATATACAACATTTGAGTGCATCAAAAATACAGTTGACCAAAATCTAACAAAACAGTGTTCAGATTGTGACCAGCCTAACCACGAAAACAGTGGGTACTGCGTTCGAAACATGAAAACCGTCAAAAGCTTGAGGTGCAAGTTTACTGATATTGGGTACATGGTGGGGCGTCTTACCTACGAGTTGGGCGAGGTTATACGTGGGGGAACCTCGGGATGAGACAATCGGTCGGAGCGGTCTGTCTGGTTTATGAATCTTTGGTAGGCAAAAAAATCTTGGGCATTTCGAGCTAGACGGACGGACCATGTCATTGACTGGCAGAAGGCAGAGATCATAGCCCCGGAGAAGCACTGGTACACCCGTCGTATCAGAGAGGCTATTGAGATTCATAAACGTGACACTGTCCTCCAGGACATCAGCTTTTTCATCAGCAGCATTTGGCACTCAATCCTACCAACCATCAGCACTCACACCACACAGTCAACTGACACGCCTCAGTGAGCAGGCAACTCACACAGCAGGAAACACACAACAAGAACAATGCTACGTTGGCAACCAATCACAACACATCACACAACAGTGGCACCAATCGGAACACTTCCCATTCTACACATAATCCCAGCAAATACTACTTAAGGAGCTGCATCGGCAAACCTCTTCATTCTCCTGACGAAGATTAGAGCAGGCTAATCGAAACGTTGAGAATAACCCGTGAAGTCCCCATGGTTCTCCCTGAACCATATTTCTCACTTAGCGATAGAGAAAAACCGAGTTGCCCGAAATTGGTTCTTCTTTGAACCTTTCTCACTTAACGAAGGTTGAGATACGAGTTGTGCGATAAGGTTCTTTTCAGAACCTGAAGGCCCCTACCTCAGCTTCGCGTTAGTTGAGATAAACACATGGTGTTACCGCAAACCAAAACGATATCGATATTCCACCATGCAAAGCCTCAAAACTTATAAAATATATCTGTTTGTCATGTTTCGAATGGGGCAACCGTCCAAAAACATCTATGCCCAATCTTTTTAATGGGGCAGCAACAGCAGAAGGTTGCAGAGGGGCCTGCAACCTTGGAGCTGGAGACTTTCTTCTAACACAGGCATCACATTGACTAAACGTTCTACCTCATCACGGTAGCCAACCCAGTAGTTTTGTGCTGATTGCCCGACCTATGACAATTATCAAAAGAACTTAGTGTCTCTAACCACCTAGCCAGTTGTCCCTGGATATTTCTGAAATTAGAAAGCCACTGAAAAGAACCGTGATCGGACAAAATGAACAATGGCTACAAGCTCACGCCTGGTGATGCTGTAATTGAGTTCTGCTTTGCTAAGCTTTCAGCTCGCATACCCAATTACCTTTTCTTGACTATTGTGAATTTGTGAAAGAATCACACCTACAGCATCTCCACTGGTGTCTGTGTCAAGGATAAATGGTAATGAGAAATCTAGAAAAGTCAAAGTTGGTGTAAAAGTTAATTTATCTTTCAACAATGTAAAAGCCATGTCACATGATGTGTCCATTTAAATTTGACATCTTTCTGTGTAAGTCGGTGTAATGGTGCAGCAATACAGCCAAAGTTTCTTATAAATCACCTATAATACGAACACAACCCCAGAAAACTTCTAACATCTTTAAGATGACATGGAGTAGGCCAGTCACGCACTTTAGCCATCTTCTCTGGATTCATTGACACACCTTGTGCTGATACAATGTGACCAAGGTAACAGACTTCAGTTTGAAATAAAGAGCATTTCTTGTGTTTTAATTTAAGACCTGCTTCGGACAGTCGTCTAAAAACTTCACCTAAGCGGGTGACATGTTCTTCAAAGGATGGTGCAAAAATAAGAATATAATCTAAATAGACAAGACAAGTTTTCCAGTGGAGCCCACTTAAAACCAACTCCATCAGTCTTTCAAAGGTGCTAGGGGCATTACAAAGCCTGAAGGGCATGATATTGAAATTAAACAGGCCACTACCTGTAGTGAACGCCATCTTTGAATTGTCCTAAGGGTTGATTTCAACCTGCCACAGCCAGTAGCCACTTGCAAGATCTAACGATGAAAACAACTTGGAGCTAGCAAGAGCATTGAGACTGTCGTCTATTCGTGGCAATGGATACGCATCTGTGAGTGTTACTTCATTTAGTTTTCTATAATCTATACAAAAACGTGTAGATCCATCCTTTTTAACCAACACCACTGGGCTTGCCCAAGGACTAGAAGATGGAGAAATAACACCTGCATCAATCACATCTACCTGTTTCTGTGCTTCATGTCTTTGGTGGTAAGGTAATCGTCACGCATGGTTTGGCATTACCTGTATTTATGCTGTAATATAAGCTCTACTCAGCAAGGTGGTTGAAGTGAAAGAAAAGGACTAAGCATCAACTGCAAAACGACTGAATGTATGGTAATAAGCAAGAGAAAAGATGTTCAAAAAATGTATACTAAAGGTTGGAGACAAGACAATCAAACAAGATAGCAAGTTCACGTACTTAGGAAGTGTTATTACAGAAGATGGAAGATCCAACACAGAAACAATTTGGAATAGCGAAAGACACATTCATGAAATTGAGAAACATACTGAAACATACTGAAAGACAGGAAGTTAACCATGAAAACCAAAATAAGAGTTCTTAACTGATATGTATACTCTGTATACGGTAGTGAATGTTGGACTATCCCTGGAAGGACATGGCACAAAGAAAGAGATGTCACTATCCAAAATTCTCGGCATTTTGAAGTCGGATGCCTCCGATATTTCACGATAATTTTACTATAACTTTTTTTCTTTCACGTACACAAAGGCCAAAGCGTTAACACGATGGCCGCTCAATCAACAACAGCATTTCCTAATGCTCATTATAGGGGATCGTTGATTGGACAATTTTTATGACGTTATGGAATACTTGATACCTAACGCGATCGTTGATTCATTTAGTAAACTTCATCTCTGTAACAGCACTTCATCGCTCTGTCTGCGTACGTCGTGTAAATAGGATCGGACAAACGGGTTTATAAAACAGCTGGGAGTGTCTAAAAACAGAGCTACGAAGCCGACTTTAAAAGTGCCGATCTCGGGGCATTTCAGCAATGATATTTCCACAATTTCCCTAAAAAAAAAAAAAATCACCCTAGACCACCTCTACCCCCCAAATTTTAAACCGGATTCACATTGAACTCCAAAAAGCGGGAAACCGCGGAACGGCGGGAAATTCTTATGTCTGCAATTGTCTCTGCAACTGAAATGCGACAACACGTATTATTGGAACTGTTACTTTCCCAAACCTAACTTTGACCACAGCTTGTCAAGAAATCCAACCCCAAAATACCAGCATAGGCTATTTCTGCTACAAGGACTTTGTGACGTCTGCGTAATCCACCAACTCTAATAGTCAACATAGCACAACCCTCAACCTGTAAGGTACTACCTTCCACATCAACTAGTGAATAATTACCAGCATTATATGTATATAGTAACTACAATAAAAACAGACTGGATGTGCATTGATATAAAAAAAATTGTTCAGTGGATGCTACCTTCCATTTGCAAGTGTTATTGTATGGGACACGTTATTTATTATTTGAAAAAAAAAAAAAATTTTTAATTTTAAAAAATGATTTGTACAAATGTTGATTATGATGTGTCATACATAGACTAAAGTGACAATGCATAGACCTAAATATATTTCGATCGGCAAAAATTAACTATGCACTTCTAATCTAATTTGTTTGCATGCAGTGAGAAGTAACTTCAGTCAAGATAAATCGTAGGCTCCATGCTGCGTGATTGATATTTATGACATGAATACTTACAATGTATTGAGAATTTGTAGACCATCAAATGTTCCTGGTGTAATATCACTGATTCTGTTGTTGTACAGCCCTCTAAGACGGAAAACAAAGTAGTGTTAAAGTCCTTTAATTTTGTTATTTTCACCAATGTTCTTAGGTTTTCCTGAACTTCACTCTCTGAAACATTGTAGTGGTATCAGACAATCTTTTATGTATCATGCCCAAGGTTCACATATTTGGGAAAAATAAAATCACAATAAATATACATAGACAACAGTCGAGTGCATTGAAATTTTAGAAAGTTTGTTGTCCTACAGGCCTCCCATTGACAAGTGTTTTCCGATCGGCAGACATGAACTTTGCACTCCATCAAATTTGTTGCCGAGAGATGTAACTTCAATCAAGAGAAATTGGTTGCTTGATGCTGCGTGATTGAAATTGATGACATGGATACTTACAAGGTTTGAAGACTTTGTAGACCATTAAATGATACGGGTGAAATTTTAGTGATTGTGTTCCTAGCTAATGTTCAATCATTTTATAAAATTTACTTTACAAATGAATCTCAATAAACAAAAGTTAAGTGCATCGAGAAATAAAAGTGGGAAAAATAAAAAGTTAGCCGTAGTTTTTAGAAATATAAAATTACAAGTGAATCACGATAGGCAACACTTGCACTGAAAAACCAGGGTATTAAAAACTACACCATTGGTGTTTATATTAGGCAACTCGCACAATATAAACACTGTGGAAGAAAAAAAGTTAACATCACTAGTGTTTAGTTGCGTGGGTGGGTGTATCAAAAATACTTAAATTACAGTTGACTAAAATCTATAACCGTGTTCAGATTGTGACCAGCCTAACCACGAAACAGTGACAACTGCATTTGAATCATGAAAACTTACAATTCGATGAGATTGTGTAGACCATCAAAAGCTTGAGGTGCAAGTTTACTGATATTGTTGTTGTTCAGATGTCTAAGATGGGAAAACAAAGTATGGTGAAAAACATTGTATTGAAACATAAATAAATTGGTAATATTCAAAAACATTTTCAGATTTCAGTTCATGAAAGCATACTTTGTTAAACGCTTTCATTGAATCAAACAATCTGACAAATGAATAAATATTGACTGCTATGAGTGGTACATTAAAACTAGCCTCCCGAAGTAATCCCTGGAGCGTTCTATTTTCCGGGAAAATAGAATGCTCCAGGGACCACCGAGGAAAACTAGTTTTACTGTATCATGAGTGAAAACAGTCATTTGTTTTTATTACAACTCATTTACATAGATTCTGCACAATTTATTAAGAGACCTACACTGTACAATACATCAAACCAATACATGACTCATTAAAGTTGACAACACTTCAATTTATGACCAATTCCATGGGCTAGTTGATTGGTTGCCATGGGCTAGTTTTTCCTCCTTTGCTTGGCATTACAGTAGCAAACATCATGTGACACACTCAACTAATCACAAAACAGAATCTATGTATGAGGTGTTATAATACACAACACTTAAATGCATCAACATAAACAAAGGTTCGGTGGCATATTACCCTCCATTGACGAGTGTTATGTTATAAAGTTTTTGAAAATGTTGATTACGTTGTGTCGTCTCAAGACAATAGTGAAAATATAGACATATTTGTCAACCGGTAAACATGAACTACAAACTAGTTTTGAATTTGTTTCACTGTCCATCGAAAATTCAGTACAGAAGATTTAGTGGCTTAATGCCGTGTGACTGAATCATGACATGAAAACTAACAAGTGTGAGCTTTTGTAGACGAGCCCCCAAATGTGTTTTCTGCAATTTTTAGTTTTTATTGGAACACTAATATTGGAAAACAAATAATTTGAAATGAGATTTCCCAAATTAGTTTTCAGATACTTGGTTTCACAGTAAAAAAAGTGTGAAGGGACTCACTATGAATTCATTTTGTTAATATTTACTGTAAAACCATGCTTCTCACAATTTATTTTAGGTAAAATAGCAATGCTCCGATGAAAACAATAATTTCCTGAAATTACTGTTAAAATAGTCAGGGTTCGACCTTAGCGGTCGCCCGCTCGCCAAATGCGAGTGAAAACGGCGGCGGGCGAGTCAAAACCCTTCCTTCAGTAGCCCGCTGGGCGAGTCAAAATATTGTCACCGATTGGCCTATATCAGCCCTGAAATTACGACGGCATCGGACGGCAATTGCCGTCAATGCCCTCACCCTCTGCCATGATGCCCTTTAAAAATGCCATTTTTCACGGCAACGAGTTGCTGTGCTTTTTCCCTGCATTGCCGTTGTGCCCACTTGTTTACACATATTATTTACTACGTACATGTACATTCTCACGGAAAAAATTACATCGCCACCACGCTCGATTGCGCGACCGGTGGCTGCGCTGCTAAGACCAAGTTCACGCAATGACCATTTGGGAACAAAATAGTCAAAATTACCTGGTACTCATGACCAAAATGATATAGCGGTTACCAGGCAATATCGGCTGCTTGGTTGTTGCACGAACTTGGCCCTTGCTAATACTTTGGTTGGTGTCAACAGTACCCACAACATAAACACTATGCCAGGCATTCGCGGGTACCAGCTAAAAATAGCATGGCGCGGCGTGGGCGCATGCAACGTAAATAATACATGCCGAGATTGTACCTGAACATGCATGCAGCGTGTGTGTACCGTGTGCATCGGATACAGCATCGACGTACGCATATCGATCGCGATCGTCGTGTAGCTGTACCGGCCGTACGTACTTGGCCAGGGCTTTTGGCAAATTTGGTGGTCGTCAACATGCTGTCAACATGCTATCAAAGGGCCGACTAGCAAATAAAAAAAGAGTGAACTGAATACTGCCACATCCAAATGCATAAAACTTGATGATTTTTTTCGGGTTAACATTGTGTTTTTTATTTATATTTAATTGGTGACATAAACTGTAAGTGTTGCAATACTGTTTTCATGTAGGCCTACATGTAAAAACCCAAACGGAGACAGATATAAAAGGAAACAAGTTTAGTCTTATTGGAATGTGCTGAATTGGAGTGTGTTATTTTTTTTTTTTTTTTAAAGATTGCCTTGGTGCCCTTTACGTTTTTTTTATCATTGCCGTGATGCCCTTTGAAAATCTTAAAAATTGCCTTGGTGCCCTGTTTTTTTTATATAATGTTTTCATTATTGCTGTGTTCAGTTGGTTAGAAATAAAATATGAAATGAGCCTTCTTCATTTCAGAATTAAAGCAAAAGCATTACTGTACACTAATATGCCTGATCTTTTCCTCTGTTATTAGAATAGAATCCGTTATTAATTAAAGAAACATTAGTATTGCCTCAGAAACAAATATGCACATAATAATAAGGTAACTGACAACTGTTGTTTATAATGCACGTTCTGATGCAAAATGCCTAAATTACTAAAAAACAGTGATTTGATTAAAAGTATTTAAAAAAACATACGGGCGAGTGAAAAGGCTTGCGGGCTAGTGAAAAGTTTGGTTTACTAGCTCGGCCGGCGAGTGAAAAAAAAAGTTAAGGTCGAACCCTGAAATAGTGGAAAAATATAGAATGTATATTTTTAACAATGAAAATGCACACAGTTATTTCAATTGTCAAACAAGAACTTTGTACTCCAAAATCTGTTTAGTAATTACTGTTATAAAGGTCAAATGATTGAGAAATATAGATTTTTTTCATATAATATCAAATTCAATGAATGTTTTAAACGTACTTTCACCAAGTAAATTTTTTGTAAAACTTACAAACTAAAAAATATTTTGTTTTAGATTACAAATGCTGTACCCTATTGTTTAGATCCACATTTTTGTCAAAAATCATTTTATGATTTTAAGTGATCGTAGTTACTCACTCAACTAGTCAACATTGTTTTTGCAGTGGCTAATTTGGAGGTTAAAGGGAAACAAGCATGTACATTAACTGTAAAACTTGTAGCTTTGCATGGTGAGGATGATAAGACTAATTGCGGTGACACCATATGGAATCTCAATTGAGTAGTAATTAGTTCTGAAAAGAACTGGGGGTACAACTCGACGTTTCGATCAGTATGCTCTGATCGTCCTCAGGAGAATTAACTGTATTTTATAACCAAGCGTGTACATTAACTGTATTTTATAACCAAGCGTGTACATTAACTGTATTTTATAACCAAGCGTGTACATTAACTGTATTGTATAACCAAGCGTGTGCATTAACTGTATTTTATAACCAAGCGTGTACATTAACTGTATTTTATAACCAAGCGTGTACATTAACTGTATTTTATAACCAAGCGTGTACATTAACTGTGTTTTATAACCAAGCGTGTACATTAACTGTGTTTTATAACAGGCATGAGAATGGGTTGTGTTAGAAAAAACTGGAAAATAGCGATTCACTATTAATGACCCAATCAAGCCGTAGGCTTGGCCCGAGCCGAAGGCGAGGCATGCCGGGGGTTTCAGGGGGCCGGGGCCCCCTGGCTGGAAGGGTTGAAGCGCCCCTTTAGAAAATTTTGACAATTTAGGTACTGAAAAGTAGCATTTTCAAGCAATTTTCAATGTAATTTTTAGATCTGAATGTCCATAGGCCCTATTAAACAGCAGAAATAAACACAATTGACACTTGAGAATCTAAATGTATCACTCTATAATAACAAGTTACCAATTGATACATATTTTAAGTTCTTGGGTTATTTCTTGAGAACATTTTGAGAATTTTGAGATGTGGATTTCCATGTTAAACAATAAAAAATAACAATATCATTCTGATTCACCTCAGACTCAAGTACTAAAATAGTTGATCAGTTTATTGCAAAGCGTGCACATCGACTTCCCTGGTATATCTACCTTTCTGGCGAACTCGCCGAGATTGCACTTTACTTTATCGGCAATACCACTTTTACCAGGCAGTTTAATTTCCACATCTTCCTCTAACCAAGACCACTTCCATTTTTCTTTGACACCTTTATCCGACTCGCGTACGAATTGTTCTTCATTTCTATCCAAAATTCTCGGCATTTTGAAGTCGGATGCCTCCGATATTTCACGATAATTTTACTATAACTTTTTCTTTCACGTACACAAAGGCCAAAGCGTTAACACGATGGCCGCTCAATCAACAACAGCATTTCCTAACGCTCATTATAGGGGATCGTTGATTGGACAATTTTTATGACGTTATGGAATACTTGATACCTAACGCGATCGTTGATTCGTTTAGTAAACTTCATCTCTGTAACAGCACTTCATCGCTCTGCGTACGTCGTGTAAATAGGATCGGACAAACGGGTTTATAAAACATCTGGGAGCGTCTAAAAACAGAGCTACGAAGCCGACTTTAAAAGTGCCGATCTCGGGGCATTTCAGCAATGATATTTCCACAATTTCCCTAAAAAAACAAATCAACCTAGACCACCTCTACCCCCCAAATTTTAAACCGGATTCACATTGAACTCGGAGAGGACATATTTTGGCCTCCAAAAAGCGGGAAACCGCGGAACGGCGGGAAATTCTCATGTCTGTATAACCAAGCGTGTACATTAACCCTAACCTTTCAAATTCAACCAAAATCAACCGGACGTTTTGATTGATTTTGGTTGACTTTGGCAGGTTAGACAATTTTTCTTGGTTGATTTTGGAGGAGTTTGGCAGGTTAGGAAATTTTTCTTGGTTGATTTTGGAGGAGTTTGGCAGGATGGCCCAATGTAACGTTGGTTGATTTTGGAGGAGTTTGGCAGGTCAGAAAATTTGTCTTGGTTGATTTTGGAGGAGTTTGGCAGGTCAGAAAATTTGTCTTGGTTGATTTTGGAGGAGTTTGGCAGGATGGCCCAATGTAACGTTGGTTGATTTTGGAGGAGTTTGGCAGGTCAGAAAATTTTTCTTGGTTGATTTTGGAGGAGTTTGGCAGGTTAGGAAATTTTTCTTGGTTGATTTTGGAGGAGTTTGGCAGGATGGCCCAATGTAACGTTGGTTGATTTTGGAGGAGTTTGGCAGGTCAGAAAATTTTTCTTGGTTGATTTTGGAGTTCAATGGCAGGTTAGACAAATTTTCTTGGTTGATTTCACCATATACTGGCACCTTTTGTTTTAACAGTTCTAAGGTCAGAAAGTCTCTGGTTACTTCCACTTAGCTAAGGGTACAATCATAATAATAACAATGTAAGTTTCAAGGACATGTGTTACATGTGGTACTGTATGTCAGTGCAGCTCCAACATAAACAAAGGGACATCTGTTAGTAATCAAGGCTAGAAAGGTCAAAGATCAAAATTCAATAGCTACTTCCATTTATTTTGAGGTAAGTTTACATTTGTTTTTTAAATAATGTATTTTCTACAGTTAAATTTGAATAAAGTACTTGTATTGAGCAATACAAAAGTAGATTATATAATATTATATATGTCATATTATATAATATTTTATAATATTATATAATACTTTTCAACATTTTGACTACAAATATGAGTGAAAACTGCTACACGTCCCCAGTCATAAATGACTACATATCAAGTATGACCACTAGAGAAGTGTTGCAATTACAACAATCTTTGTCCATCGAGGAAAGAGGATTTCTTATTCAAAGTCCTGCAATGGCAAAGCGAGGAGGGGAGTATAGGAGAGAGGAGGAGAAAGGGAGAAAGCCGAGGAAGGAGAGGAAGGAGAAGGAGCAAGGAAGGAAGGCAGGGGAGGATGAGCAAGGGAGGAAGGGGAGGGAGAAGGAGCAAGAGAGGAAGGGGGACGAGAAGGAGCAAGGGAGAAAGGCAAGAAAGACGGAGCGACCGAGGAAGGAGGAGCAAGGAAGGAAGGCTGTGGAGGAGGAGCAGGAGCAGGGGAGAGATTCGAGGGAGAAGGAGCAAGGAAGAAAGGCAAAGGGGAAGGAGCAAGGGAGGAAGGCGAGTGAGGAGCGAGGGAGGGGGGAGGAGCAGCTGATGGAGCGGGCCAAGGGCATGGGCAAGGGCATGGGCATGGGCAAGGGCATGGGCATGGGCAAGGGCAAGGGCATGGGCATGGGCACGGGCAAGGGCACGGGCAAGGGCACGGGCATGGGCACGGGCATGGGCAAGCTGGATAAGAGTCTGGATAAGGGGTTTTGTGAAAGAAGGGCCAATGCTGAGAGGGAGGAATTACGCCATGCCTTGCGCATTAGCGCAAGGGAAAGTGGTGTTCATTTGGGGCGTAAATACAGGGCTGTGGTGAGCTCGTCCGAGGACAGTGAGGAGGAGTACCTTGATAATGAAATGGCTACTCCTCGCAAAGATAACAGTAGTGTGGGTGAGGTTGGTTGGGACAGCAGTTTTGAGGGTGAGGAGGGAGATACTGATGAGGAGGGAGATACTGATGAGGAGGGGGGGGGGAGGATACTGATGTTGAGGAGGATGAAGATACTGATGTTGAGGAGGATGAAGATACTGATGTTGAGGAGGATGAAGATGATATTGTTAGTGAGGGGAATACTGATGTCGAGGAGGAGGATAGTGATGAGGAATACAATGAGTGTAGTGACATACCGGAGCCACCTCTGACCAAAAAGCGACGCGTCACTGCATCTCATCGTAAACCTAAGGTGATGGAGCCCGAGTCGGACAATGATCCTAATCCGCCGTCTGTATACCAACCAGACTGTCCTCCAGATAGTGACGGCTGGACAAGAACATTGTCCGACAATTACATCCACGACTTTAGGGGAAAACGGCCACTTGGTCTGACTTTTCGGAGGTCGAGTTCCCCTTTGTTTTATTTTTTAAAAGTTCTTTCCCCTGTCTTTGATGCTCTCCATTGTTCGTTGGACCAATGTCAAGTTGTCTAAGGCAAACAAGTTGGTGACTACCATCCATGAACTCCGTGCCTGGTTCGGAATTCATCTTTTGATGGGAGTCATCAAATTGGACAACTACCGTCACTACTGGTCCAACAACCCAGCTCTGAGGAACAGCAAGATCACGGCCACCATGTCCAGGAACCGTTTTGACACACTAAATGAGTTCCTGGCATGCAATGACCCGGCCAAAGACCCAGAGCTCATCAAAGACAGGGCTCGTAGATACCTGAAGAAAAAGAAACACCCACTTTATCCTCTCCAACCGCTGTGGGACAAGGTTCGACGCAGCTGCCTCCGTCATTACAACATAGACTCGTATAAATTTTTGTTGTTTTCAATTACTTAATTTGTTTCTTAGACAATAGGTTGGGGTTAACACAACTTCTGGGGAAAAAAGAAAACTATTATGAAATGATTAAATACATCCAAAATTGTAACGTTGAAATCTAAATAATATGCCTCTTTATGATTAACTGAGTATTGCAAAAATCAAGTGGGAGGGGCTACGGGTGATTGGAGGGTCACTGTGTTACACGTCATCACCTGGGAGGTGTTGCGAGCCTGCAAATCAGCCGGCGGAGCCCAGGCTCTTAAACTGCAAGGTACACGGCTCGACCCCTAGGACACTTGTGGCACATTATGATCTGAGGATCACTTACACCTACAACAACAAGTCGATGCTTAAAACTCATCTTATGTCACAATTCTTGATTGATTTTGGCAGGTTAGAAAATTTGTCTTGGTTGATTTTGGAGGGGTTTGGCAGGTTAGAATATTTTTCTTGGTTGATTTTGGAGGAGTTCAATGGCAGGTTAGACAAATTTTCTTGGTTGATTTCACCATATACTGGCACCTTTTGTTTTAACAGTTCTAAGGTCAGAAAGTCTCTGGTTACTTCCACTTAGCTTAGCCCTAACCCTGCCAGACGCAGCACAGTGCATCAGGTGGAAAAGTCTGGTGCACTTTGATGCAAAATGCAACCACAAACTGCTGTGAACTTTGTAGCAATACTGATGGAAATTGAGGTCAAACCAGCTAAGTGCTGGGGAACTGGGCAAACCACTTTGGGTCCCTGGTCTGAAGGGTATGTCTCGGGTTTCACTCTACTTTCATAGTGCAGTCTGGGATGATGCATTGTACATGTATGGCCCAATGGATTATTTCAAAGGTAAATTTGAGTTCAATAGCAGAAAACCCAGAAAAGAATGTAAACAAAAGGAAAACATAAAAAAGAACAGGCAGTGATAATATTTTGTTTGCTGCCTGTGCAGCCAAGTCACTTTGACAAATGATGCAATCTGATGCGTCTGGCAGGGTTTCTAGTCAAAATACCCTGGAGGGTTAGAGTTATGATAATAACAATGTAAGTTTCAATGTGGTACTGTATGCCAGTGCAGCTCCAACAAACAAAGGGACATCTGTTAGTAGTCAAGGCTAGAAAGGTCAAAGATCAAAATGGTTGTCCAACCTGCAGCGTCTATCTCTGCCCTGGCCACTGCTTTCTGCTATACCACCAGGCAGAAAGTAGGCAGTCAGAGGAAAGCTCCAGCAGGGACTAGATGTCCCATCACTTGCATCATTTCAACCAGGGGGAAGTTGGACAAGGCAAGCACAAACAGACTCATATAAATTGTTGTTGTTTTCAATTACTTAATTTGTTTCTCACACAATAGGTTGGGGAATGATCTCCCTGCGCTGTGGTACTATGCTGCCTGCGAAGCCATCCAGCACCATGCAAAATAGAACATTAGTTGATTTTGTAGGATTGATGCAGTAGGCACCATGCAAAATAGAACACCGGTTGATTTTGTAGTATTTAGGCAGTGGGCACCATGCAAAATAGAACACCGGTTGATTTTGTAGGATTTAGGCAGTGGGCACCACGCAAAACAGAAAACCGGTTGATTTTGGAGGATTTAGGCAGTGGGCACCATGCAAAATAGAACACCGGTTGATTTTGCAGGATTTAGGCAGTGGGCACCATGCAAAATAGAACACCGGTTGATTTTGCAGGATTTAGGCAGTGGGCACCACGCAAAATAGAAAACCGGAGGATTTTGGAAGGTTTCTAGAAAATGAGCCTAGGGGGTTAGGGTTAACTGTGTTTTATAACCAAGCGTGTACATTAACTGTTTTATAACCAAGCGTGTACATTAACTGTGTTTTATAACCAAGCGTGTACATTAACTGTGTTTTATAACCAAGCGTGTACATTAACTGTGTTTTTTATAACCAAGCGTGTACATTAACTGTGTTTTTTATAACCAAGCGTGTACATTAACTGTATTTTTTATAACCAAGCGTGTACATTAACTGTTTTTTAACCAAGCGTGATCATTAACTGTGTTTTATAACCAAGCGTGTACATTAACTGTGTTTTATAACCAAGCGTGTACATTAACTGTGATTTATAACCAAGCGTGTACATTAACTGTGTTTTATAACCAAGCGTGTACATTAACTGTGTTTTATAACCAAGCGTGTACATTAACTGTGTTTTATAACCAAGCGTGTACATTAACTGTGTTTTATAACCAAGCGTGTACATTAACTGTAGTTTTGGTTGCCCCTTTATTGGAAGTGTGCCCCCTTTTTTGTCTCATTTCCCTTTTCCCCCCCAGACCCACGTCTGGTATAACTCCAGCAATGACAATACATACTATAGGAGGTAATGGTCGTTTTCACAATAGTACAGAGTTATACACAGCTGTGTTCATTGCAATGGTGTTTAACTGTAGATTATATTGAGCAATTCCAGTCATGTATTATACAATACTAATACGTCTCCATAGATATAACATTAACAAACAAATATTAACACTTACAATGCTTGTAACAACGAAAAGTCTTCAAAAAGACCACTTTGCAGGATGCTCATATTTCCACCCGATAACACACTGCAGATAAAATAGAAAGAATAACGCTTTATTATACAAAGTGTTACATTAATTAATTTAAATTCAACTGACAACAGACATGAAACTACGTTGAAAACTTTTGTTTGTTTTGTAATGTAATTGAATTATAATTGTATTTCTGCTCATCCAAACTCCATGTACTTACATTACATTTGTTCTGTTCATGATGTCACTGATAGTTGCCTGGTTCCAACCATCCTTGCAAATGACAAAGGTATAACCCTTATAAATCCCACAATTACAGACATCAGGACACCGGTGATCTGCATATCCTGGATCAAGAAGAATAAAAAGGAAGTACCTTGTAAAATTCAAGATTATTTAACCTTATCAAGCCTGGTTTTTTTTGTTGAATTTGTTTTTTATATTGGCCCTTCCATCATTACCCCCCCCCCCCCCCAATCATCCTCTCATCTACATTTGGTCGCCACCTAGCAAGTCCATCCTAGTCTGGGAGACATTATGTTTAGTATGGTCACCACCTAGCAAGTCCATCCTAGTCTGGGAGACATTATGTTTAGTATGGTCACCACCTAGCAAGTCCATCCTAGTCTGGGAGACATTATGTTTAGTATGGTCGCCGCCTAGCAAGTCCATCCTAGTCTGGGAGACATTATGTTTAGTATGGTCGCCGCCTAGCAAGTCCATCCTAGTCTGGGAGACATTATGTTTAGTATGGTCGCCGCCTAGCAAGTCCATCCTAGTCTGGGAGACATTATGTTTAGTATGGTCACCACCTAGCAAGTCCATCCTAGTCTGGGAGACATTATGTTTAGTATGGTCGCCGCCTAGCAAGTCCATCCTAGTCTGGGAGACATTATGTTTAGTATGGTGCGCCTAGCCAGGCCATCCTAGTCTGGGAGACATTATGTTTAGTATGGTCACCACCTAGCAAGTCCATCCTAGTCTGGGAGACATTATGTTTAGTATGGTCGTCGCCTAGCAAGTCCATCCTAGTCTGGGAGACATTATGTTTAGTATGGTCGCCGCCTAGCAAGTCCATCCTAGTCTGGGAGACATTATGTTTAGTATGGTCACCGCCTAGCAAGTCCATCCTAGTCTGGGAGACATTATGTTTAGTATGGTCGCCGCCTAGCAAGTCCATCCTAGTCTGGGAGACATTATGTTTAGTATGGTCGCCGCCTAGCAAGTCCATCCTAGTCTGGGAGACATTTTACAATTTACAATCGGCGGCCTTCGATTATGGAATATTTGATCAAAATCAGAATATCCGGTTACCAAATTATTCGAAAACGACCATCCCTACTTCCCCACACTCTGTGATATTTTTGTATAATATTTCCAGAACGCTTTGCCCGATCACGGTTAAACTCTCAAACTATTCTTTAGGACCCCCTCATATAAAAATGAACGATAATGGTGTTCATGGTTGCCATGGCAATCAGTTATTTTGAACAGGTCCAACTGAATTTACACTTTTCAGTGGTAAATACCTGTGAATGTTCCGAGTGTTTGCTTAACATGCTAGGTATAAAATATTATTGGACATGAGATTGACAGAATATACTAAAGACTGGCTAGCCAGGTGAAGCTTTATGCTACAAGGCATCATTAGGTATTCGTGAGACAGTACGAACACCTCTTTGAAATTGTTCCATTTTTTTCCCTTCTTCCTCGTGAAACTTATCAAACAAACAAAAGTCGCAAATTTCACAGATCCTTCAAACTTGGCACATACTGTAGTTGTCAATAAAGTTGTGACATATAGTTTCAGGTAAAGTTGTAATGTCATGGTGACGTCATCAGATATCAAATTACACTAAATCAAATTTTAATATTTCAAAAAATCATATCTCATGAACCACAAAAGATATTTAAACAATCTTTGCATCATCTTACAGATCTTCCATTATGTGACATTTCGTACACAGACATGACCCAATCTGACCTCTCCTTCCAGTCAAAACCGGAAGTTTAAGTGAAAAAATATTCTGAAGCACTTTTATAGGGTCCATGATATGGTATTTGAACATGCTTTCAGTGGACGAAATTACTATTGACATGTGACCTTTTTAAAAATGTGACTGATGATGTCATCACCTGTCACAGCATCCCCTTTAGAAAAAATAATTTTCTATCTGAAAAACCATAGGAAATTTGACTTCTGTGAATAAAGTGACTAGTGACATCTTATCTTTTCAAAAAATATGTTTTTCAGTTGCAGTTATAAAAAGGGATTATTTTCCAATCTCAGAAATTGAAAAGCAGGTACTAAAGTTGTTTTTTCATGATCATGAGGAAGTCGAATATATATGACCTTCAAATCGCCTGATCTGACCTTTACTTCTGGTTCAAACCGGAAGTTCAAATTCAACACATTCTAATGCAAAATTTATATATCTTTTGAATATGAAATTCTAAAATTCTAAAAGATGATTCACCTTTGCAAAATATGATATCGACATCATCGATGATAATTTGATTGAACCAGAAATTCACACGAACATCCTGTGTTTGTTCCAACAAACACTTGAGCTCTAGTTATAGATTTGGTTTCATGAAAATCGGCTGAAGATTACAGAAAATATGGGGGGGAACCATTAGGGGGTTATCGACCCTTGTGACAACTCGTCCTAAAAAGGACTCGACCCATGAGACAACTTGACCTTTGTGACAAGTCGACACTTGTGACAACTTGACCCACAAAAAAATTTACCTACAAGACAACTCGACCCTCGAGACAACTCGACCCTCGAGACAACTCGACCCTCGAAACAACTCGACCTCTATGACAACTGACTCAATTTATCATTGCTAAGTTGATCATCATTTTGCCTCAAATAATTCTTCAATTATCAAGAAAGAAAATAATGAATATAATGCACGTAGGCCTATTTGATGGACATTATACACTTTTTGCATTCATGCATGAATAAGTTCTGGGCATTTGATTTTACTGGTGAACGGATTGATGGCCGGGTTATCAACAATGACTTAATGAATTGATTGATCCTTGTCACAAAGAGTGTCTTTATTTTGTTTTAATTGTCAGTAGTAATCAACGTGCATCACTATCAGTGTTAACAATGAAAAGTCATTTTCAAAAGACTGCCATGTTGCTATTCCGAAAATGTGTAGCATTATTTTAATTATGAAACCCATCTGGGTTGAGTTGTCACAAAGGGTCGAGTTGTCACGAGAGTCGAGTTGTCTCAGAGGTCAAGTTGTGGAAAGAATGTCGTATCCAACTGCCACTTTTTAAAGGTTTTTTGAAATTTTTTTGCAACCACTAATCAGTTAAAAAATGATTCCATCAATTTTTGGGGGTACAGAAAGCGAAAACTATCTTTAAAATCCACTTTTATGATGGATCCTATTTTAGTTGCCACTGCGCATGTACAAATGGCCGTGTTGGTCACTAACTAGTAACAAAGCCTCAGATGAGTTGACAAGATCAGACAGTCATTGTAATTGTATGGGGGAGTTGACAAGATCAGACTGACTGACATGACAGAGGAAGTCATCGTATAGGCCTACCAAAAAATGCCTGATTTTTCATGAAATAAATATACCTATCCTGAATAATTTGAAGTATATGTCCATCATCATCCATGTGTTCTCCACCTTACTGGGTAGGCAAGATTACATCATTGGTTATATTGAATGAGGAAAAAGTGGCGGTTGGATATGACATTCTACCCTTTCAGCTCAATGAGTTCATTCAAACGTGGAACTTAACGTTACATCTCCGGTTGACAACAATTTATTTACGAAATAATTTGATTAATTGCACTAAAATGTTAACACCTCAAACAAATTTTTGATACCTTCATGAACTTTACACCAAGTTTCCTCCATCCATGGAGGAAGGAAAAGAATGCTCCATCTAATTAAGACACAAATGCAAGTAACAAAGTATCGCCTACAGTCATAACTAACTGAGAATATTAATAACTAACTGCTATCGACACTGACCACTACCAACTCAAACCACAGGGAAATCAAACTCTCACTAGGAAATCATCATCAATCTCGTTCACCCACCCTTCAATGAAGGACTGCTACAAATTTTCCTTTCTCCCAAGAACCCTCGTTGAATGGAACGTATATAACTATAACTTAAGCACCACGGACTCATTCAAGACTAGGCCAGATTAGATACAATCCAAATTACTACTTTCATAAGGGGAGCTCACCACTAAATTTTGTCTACTGGCCACACCACACCTGCAACTTAGGCCAAGAGAATGAAAGTCATAGATTTGCGTCCGGGAAATTTCAAAAACACATGAGGCTTTTTTTCATTATTCATTATTCATTATTTCCGTTGATCATTAATAACAGCGCAATCACAAGATGTTTCTTCTAATCTGTGTACGTACGTGCATCATACGTGCGGGCCGCACACACAGGCATAGGCTCAACAGCGAACGTGTTGTGCATGTGAACGCGGTACAGTTGCAGGTGCGGATTGGACGGAGTTTACCATACAGTTTTAGCGCGATGCGACCTTTTTTGTGAACGACGTACGCGGGACCATAGAGCAAGGACCTGCTCTATGGCGGGACTAAGACTGTAAGAGAACATGTGCTAATGATAGCGCACATACTGGTGGAAATTTGGTAAAAACTTCGTTTTACTGATGTGGATGATTTGGATCTAAATTTGTTTGGTGGAAATACCTTTTTTGTGCAAATAATGATTTTTTTGGCAAATAATGAAAAATTTAGGCGGTAGCTTTTGGGACATGCGGGCGGTGGACGCAAATCTATGACTTTCATTCTCATGGCCTTATATATCCCATGTGGAGTTTGTTGCACTTGCAGTAACTGACAGATACAGATATTGAATAACCTCGTAAAACTTAAGTTTCACTTTCAGTTTCAGTACTAGTTATATCACGCATGCGCGCAACGTTCATGCACAATGCGAAGAGCGCCCTCTGTGACCTGGATAGCCTGAAGATCGACGTCACGCTTTGAGCTTGAGGCACGTGTGTAGACAGGGGACCAGTCTAGTCTAGCCCTGGGCCGGGCCGACGAATTGTACCCGAGTTCATGGCTTACCGCATTTAAAGACATAAAATCAGTTGTGAAATTATTTTAGGAATTTTGGGAGATTTAAATTTTTAGGGAAAAAAGTCTGAAATGCATTTCCACTATGAACTGTGTCAATAGATGTTTGATACCATCATCAGTATATCAACTCTGCTATAAAGAGTTTCTGCCGCTGGTAACTTTATATTAAAAATTTTGTGACAAAACAAGTAATTTTGTTACTGGACTCAAAATTAGACATTCCTTATTCTTATAGACTTTCAAACACAACAACGATCACCGAATACAAACAAATTGTGAAGCCAGAAATCACAAAATGATACAAATTTATTTTATAAATTTCCATAACAACTTGGACAAAAACAGTAGCATGTGTGTAACATAAACGTTATTTTCCCACCACGAAATTAAAACAAAAACGGGTACACATATAGGCCTACGCTTGAGCGATTTAGCGAAGTAGTTTACTCATAACTTACCTGATTGTGTTATGACAACACAGAATCCCTGTAACATAAGAGTTACAACGATGAAACCCAAGTAACCCATGGTTTCTCGTTCCACCTTTCCCGTTGATATCAAAGATGGTTTAAGAGATGAACTTTTATCTGAAATGTGTACACATTAAAACTGACATTATATTCCTTCTCTTTGAGTTTAACGAGTAAGAAAAAAAACACCAAACACCAGTGATAAAACAACATTATGAAAGCATTTGGATAAAACTCACATTTCGGTGAATTATTGTAATGGTCATAGATTTTTATTCAACGATTGCTGCTCATTGAAAAACTGTCGTCTGATGTACAATCAATTAGTAGTCAATATTACATTTTGATAGAAGTATATGTATAATCAGCATCTAAAATCAAATCAAAATTCAACAATTAATAATATATATTTATCGGAGTGAGATTTGTATCAATTAATTGGCTTTGCTGAATTTTAAACTCCAAACATACGTGTTCTCCTTAAAAATAAGGGTAGGCCTATATTTCTTTCACTGTTGGAAATCTGAATAAATTACATCTTTAATATGATTATTTCAGAGCCGTGTACCTCAGTGATGCTTTTGAAGTGTCGTCATCGTTAGAATGATCAGTGATATTGAATTGACGAGAAACAGCGACAAAAATGACCAATTGACGCGAAACACAAAGAAATGTCACCTAATAAAAATATATCTACCATCACACGACGAGTGCCAAACCTTTTAATCAGATAAAATATATTTTCTCTAAGGCTTTGAATGGGTACGTTATACATTAAACTAAATATGTTACAATAAGCAAAATATTGTGCAATATGGCATCACATTATTGAATGATGGTTGGTTGTTGTACTCTTTCGGCTGCTCCCGTTAGGGGTCGCCACATCGGATCATGATCCGCATATTTGATTTGGCATAGGTTTAACGCCGGGTGCCCTTCCTGACGCAACCCTCCCATTTATCCGGGCTTGGGACCGGCACTAAGCATGCACTGGCTTGTACATCCCCAGTGGCTGGGTTCAATTCGGCCCTCGCAGCAATTATGGTAAAGTGTCTTGCTCAAGGACACAAGCACCATGGTCGCGGCAACATTATTGAATGATGGTGTTTGCCTTAATTCTGATATATAGTGGTGTTGTCTTCCTTCCTCCATGGTTGAAGGGTGGGAGGGGGTAACTTGAAGAGGTCTTCCCTTAAAGGGGCAGTATCGTCACGATCAACGGGGCATGGAATTGTAGCGCTATATAGATTAACTCAGTGACTACCATAATACCTCACATGATAAGATCATAATATATTACTGTTGCTGCTGCATAAATGGGCCATTAATTTTCAGTCACTGTGTTAATCTTAAACTAGGACACTGATTCTATGCCCTGTTGAAAGTCTGCTCTGATCATGACGATACTGCCCCTTTAAGAAGACAATCCACGGCAAGGGGACTCAAAGGGGAATGTGCCTCTTTTTTATCATCAAAAAGTAACTAGAAATCAGTCAAACTGGTGTATGTCTACTGTCTCAGTAAGAATAAACATGCATATATGTCCCTCATCCCGTTTGCAGTTCACCCTGATGGTACCTGCCCCTCCTACAACCTCCACCCCAAATAGAAATAATGTACTACACATTTTGAAAACAAGAACAATTTCAGGCCACTGTACCTACAATGAATAACCCATGACTTGTTTGATTTATCTACCTGTGACCTTTGGCTGATGGAGTAAGTGGTATTGGAGAATTGAAGAATTGAAAGTTATATCAGTGATAATTATGACTTTAAAAAATACTCAGCATAAGTCATAAGTATGTCTCAGTTAGACTTAGCACAAGTCATAATTATACAATGGGCCGTATTTTAGAACGTTCCTTTACTGCAAAGGACGCCTTTATGCCTATTGTTCTCTAAGAGAACAATAGGCATAAAGGCGTCCTTTGCAGTAAAGGAACGTTCTAAAATACGGGCCAATGTCACTATAATTATTACTTATATCGCATTATGATATATAAAGTAATTGTGGTCCAATATATAGTCGTTTAAAACACAGCACGTCAGAATTCTAATCGATCCAGCAATTTTGGCTGCAATTGGGCATCGTTTCATAGCAAGGGAAAAAATAAAATAAAAGTAAAAATGCTGACGCATGGGTCTAAGGCGACGCGCGCGGAGACCAGAAACCAGAGACTTTATTTTTGGCCTCATAGCTGGAGTTACTACATGATAGTTTGCGTCTTGCTAAAGAAATAAGTGTGTTTCAACGGTCATGGATAAGACTAATGAGTACGAGCAAAAGGTGGAGCTTGTGAATTGTTCACAAGGGTCACGCGTTGTGTATAATTTGCAGATGAAAATGTTTTTTGTAGCATTATGGTATTTCAGTTAATATTAACATTATTAATTTAATGATCTCCAAACAAATACACAGTACATATCAAAAATTTAAAAAACAGAGCCTCCACAAAACAACATTTGTTGTTGTAGTTATGAACTATAACTTTATCCATAATTACTTTGCCTTATATATGTTTCCCTGTTAATTTAGATGCAAACAGTCTTTAATGGTTTTATGTCTATATAGACCTGGGTATAGTTTTACTAAATGTAGCCTTTAGTCAAGGCCCATGACGCACGAAGAAAGACCACGCACGCGAGGAGCGGACTACGCCCTGATGGCCTTTATCAGTCTTATGTTTTTCTTTATATTTCTCTACCGATTTGGGAGAACATACTGCATTAGGTAAATGCCTCTTTGTTTCTAAATGAATAAATGATGATGATCCATTTTAGATTTGAATTTAATAATAACATGTTCAAATTAAGTATTTTGACTTAAATCATAAGTCCACTTTTCTTAATTTTTATGAAAATAATTTTGGTAAATAAAGTCAAATTTAGAAAAATTGCAATAAAATGATAATTTCTTGCATAAAAATTATGAAATTTAATTTTTTTTCATTAAAATGAAAATTTATTTCATAAAAATAAGGAAAAGTGGACATCGGATTAAGTTAAAATACTTTTGAACATGTTTATGTACATACATTTAAAAAAAAATTGTTTGTCTTAATTTGTTATAGGCCTATTATTGATTGAAGATAGATGTTTCTACCATTTCCATCTTAAAACCAAGTATTAAGCTTCTCAATAACAACTCGCTCAGTTAATGACTAATTATCCAAATTTGAATTGCCTTGTAAATAGTAATAATTGCCCACTTACCTTAAAACTGTTGATATTCTGCTTCAAAATCACCAAGATGTAAGATGTAAGATGTTTAATCTGTGTTCGCCTGTCCGGTTCAGTGTCCCACATCCATATGACTTCGTTGTCCGTGCGAACCTCCCTGATATAGGCCTAATGATGGTTATGATGGACAAGGCAACTATGATATATATGAAGTGATGTAACCAATCAAAGCATTACTGTAATAGCCTGACGTCACAAGCCATTTATAATTGGTGGAACTATACCACGTGTATATGTTGTTCACGTTTCACCCACATCCGGAGTTCATGGCATTGAATGCACCGAGGCTTATCCCCGTGGGGGGGGGGGGGGTTCAGGGGGAAGGTCCACTTTGAAAGTTTTACATGTTGGTTGTTCTACATAGGCGTACATACTTTATTTTGATCATGTCAGCGGCGTACATTACAAACGGTCTATGATAATCGCATTAAAGTTTTAGCGAAGTCGACCAATCAGAGACATCACCAAGAGCAACAACGCGCGTGCGCGTGCTGTATTAATTTCCAGAACTTTCTCAACTCACACGGCGCGGTATACACGAGCAGATATCGCTGCGGAGAGGTTTATACGAAGAACAATTTGTTTGGTCGATGGTACGGGGGTATAGTTTTACCAATACTTTTGATCGACCAATCAAAATGAAGCTGAGGCCTACGACGCACAAAAAAAACCACGCACGTGAGTGCAGTATAGCGGACGCCCTAAGGGCGTTTATCAGTCTGTTCTGTAGTCTTGTTTTTCTTTATATTTCTCTACCGATTTGGGAGAGAAATATTAATACCTAATGCATTACTATGGTGTTCTATAATGGACACCTACGCGGCGCCTTTTTTTTTTGGCAGCGACGACTGTTTTTTTTACGCGGCGACTTTTTGTTTTTGGGCGGCGACTTATTTTTTACGTAGCGACTTGTTGAGTGTTTTGGGGATTCCCGTACAGGTTACTCACGCGCATGCGCTTAACTGATTTACTTGGTCGGGAACCAATGGATTCAGTAAGGTGTAATCCATCTTGCTGCCATGCAGTCGACTGAGTACAATTGCGGAAGTAGCCACTATTATTAGCGCATGCCCGTGAGTAACCTGTACGGGAATCCCTAAACACTCAACAGCCCGTAAGTCGCCGCGTAAAAAGAAAAGTCGCCGCGTAAAAATAAGTCGCCGCCCAAAAACAAAAAGTCGCCGCGTAGAAAAAAAAGTCGCCGCGTAGGTGTCCATTATAGAACACCATATACATTAGGGAAATGCCTCTTTGTCTCTAAATAATCAACATAAACGAGAAGTACGTTTCTTGGGTTACAAACGTAAGGTGTTTAGGTTTGGGTTTGGTAAAAAGTCTGAAAGTAAAACATTTTAAAAACGTTTATGTAAAAATTTCAGGAAGTTTTTTGGAACTGATTACTTGTCCATGCACGGTTGATATTCATGAACGGATAAATAAGTAAACTCAGGGCATTCTGGTTAGCAGTTCGAGACACTTCAAGCACTGGACCAGTGTCACCACCCACACAGCTTCCTTCACATGCGCTAGTAAATCCAAGTCTGTACCTCTTTCCATTTGGGAGATATAGTGCTTTCAAGCTTCCACTGTTTAAGCGAAACTGATTAAGTTTGTATGGATTTTATGATTTTAGATATATCTACACATCGGGACAAATGTTTGTGAAAAAAATACAAGTCTCTACGCCATTCTATTTGGATGTTATTGTGGTATTTACATTTCCATTTAGGTCATTAAACCGGAACGGATGTATTTTTTAAATGAATTTTAGGTACATCTACATAGGTCCAGTCGATTATTGTGCCATGTTACAAGTGTACACTGCACTTCATAGCATTTAGTAAGTTGTATACAGAAACCAACTGATAGTTTAAGCTTACTACGCTGTGTCGTTTATGAGAAAACTTAGTGACAAGGCACAGAATACAAGTTGATTTGTTCTCATCCTAACGTGGATTGTCAACTCCTCAAGTGGAACTTTGTTGGGGAAATTTACTAGTTTCTGCCGAATGCGCAAATCTATTAAATTATCTATTATCTATTAAACGGCAAATTATTTTTGGGGCTAGAAAAAACATTAAGGGGATGGGGTTGTAGCACACCCCCCCCCCTCCACCATAGAACATCGCCTTAAGTTATTCATGTAGTTTACTATTGCTAGAAATAACGTGGGCGTGCTTTTTTCTAATGCTTATCGGATCAGCAGCGCCATGACATGAATACGGCACGTAAGCCAAACATCCGATCTATGACAAGAGTCATTCAGTACATCATTTGAAAAGTCTATATTGCCATCAGCGAGTAATATGGCAATTCATATAATAATTTCAGATTTATAAGGCGTTAAGTGGTAATTAGCTGTCAATGCGTGGAGCAGTAGGCCTATAGGCCTAATAAGCGTGACGGCAAACACCTTGTATACGCTCAACTGATTCTCAACAAGAAACATGTATAATTAGGAAAGTTTTCGGAAGCACCATGTAACAAATCTCTAAAGTAGAGGTGTTGGCTCTGAGAAGAGCCGGTTTTGTTCAAGTACGGTATGCTCTGGCCTTCGTCAGATGCAAAGCCTTAAATCATATATTAAGAAACATGTTTCTCTATATAAACACATTATAGTATAATATACAACGTTTGAATAATTTTTTCTGTTATATATATCTGTTATTTATGCTCTGATTCGAATTGTATAGGCTAGACTATGTGACTTCACTTTGACACTTTGCGTGACCTTTAGGGTGTATTTGTTTCACTCCTGATCGCGGATCAGGATCACTGTTGCGCAGTGCGAAAACAAACGGAAACATTTTGGATCGAATCCATGTCGTAGCTCAGCCGCTAGATAATGCCTGTTGTATACGGCTGTGTACCAGACTGCGGCTGAACTGTGTCCATGGCAGAATCCATCCGCTAAATTTATATATTTGTTTTGACAAACTGTTTTAAATATCAAACTGTTTTTGACAAACTGTTTTTGATAGAAATAACAATTTATTTTGGCCTTCAAATAAATTGTTTCAAAAAGTTGTGAACATATTCATGGTGATTTAATGAATTCTGTAATGATTTTCGACATGTTATTTTCGTTTGCGCTATCTTGGGTGCGAGCAGGATCAGCAAATACATGATCCGAATCAGTAAACTGTCTAAACCGTACGGACTGTCTGGTGATTGAGATCCGGATATGTACGAAACAAACACTCTTAGAGTACCATAAGTGTGTGTATTTGTATGCAGAGTTTGTACATTTTGTACTTCTCCACATAACATCAAGATTTGTTTTTAATTTTCAGATGAATAAGATTTGAGATGTAATGTTATCAAATCAAATTAAGAATTTATCTGCTGCAAACTATCAGTTATAGTTGTGTGCCCACCTCCGGGGCTTTTTTGTAAACAAGTGTTGTCATTGGTCCCACAGTCTTTACAAGGAAAACAAATCCAACAATATAGATCTTCTGTAGGCTATCTGTATAGTAAGACATATGGAAATAATGAATTTCAGTTTACCATGCCGAGCTGGAATGTAAGCAGCGGAATAAGTAACACAGAATAACAACTCCATCTAATAGATTGAATAATAGAATTATATGAACTACAGGATACCATTAACAATGTCCCTCTTGTTTTGTTTCTTTACCAAATATAATCTTTAAATGTTCTACAATTATTTAATCATGCATAACGCTTGTACCATTAGCGCTGTTCCCAAAATTGACATTCAAATTAAGGATGCTTCGCCCGTATTTTTCAATATTATACTGGAACATTACTATTTCACTTGAGGAAAGAAAAGCAAATGCTTATAAAATTCCACATTGAACAAAATAATCGCGAGAAGCATACTTTTACAGTAAATATATCCCGAAATAATTAATGATGGGTCCCGCCTTAATTTTGGCTCTTAAATACTGTTAAACAAAGCTTTCTGACAATTATTTTGTGAAATATTTAATTTCAAAGTGTTTTTTCCATTGCATTTTTTCCATCCTCACCGCGACTGTGGTGCTTGTGTCCTTGAGCAAGGCACTTTACCGTAATTGCATCTCTTCACCCAGGAGTATAAATGAGTACCTGGCAATAGCTAGGGAACAAACCTGCGATAGACTGGCATCCCATCCAGGGGGAATGGAAATATTCTCAGTCGTTTCATGCCAACGAAACCGGAGATAAACACCGGCCTGATGAGCCAATATGGCTCGGGACAGACTTTAATTTTTTACTTTTCCATTCTAAAAGTAAATTCACAATGATCCGTTAAAACAAAAACCTTGCCGCTAAAATAACGGGCTATCCATTTGCAATGGATCCATACCGGTACTTATTATACTGTGGAATTATCGCACTTATTTCACTCACAGCAATTAAATTTAAGTATTAAGCGATTAAATGTTTTTGTGTATCTTAGGCCAAAAAAAATGTTGAGTTGCCTCCAGTGAAAATATTTGAAGGGGTCGGTCGGTCGGTCGGTCGGTCGGTCGGGATTTCTTTTTCTCCTTGACTGTCATTTTAAGGTTGAAATGGGATTGGAACTGAAACCACATACCATGTTTTTCAAAGACAATGATCTAGCACTAGTAGCAGTATGCACAAGTACCTAAAGAATAAAAAGACATCACACATTCAACTTTATAATAATCTTTCAACAACTTTATTTCAACATTTCATACACTTGTTTCTAGCACTTTTGTTCTTAACAACTTTATGCATCCCATTGGTTGACATATGATATTAAGACATTTGTATACCTATCAGCAAGGAATTTTGCTTCAGAATAAAAGTATCCCAAGCATTTTTGTTGTACTGTGTTAAACACAGGTTTTGTTTTGTTTATATTTTGAGTTCTTAACTTCAAACTTCTGAAATTTGACTTTGAAAACGTGTAGATCGAGTCGCAATCGTTGATACATGTACAGTGCGGGGAGCCAGTGCACATCGTGTGAGGGCCATTTGATTTGAAAACGTGTAGATTGAGTCGCAATCGTTGACATACAAAACAGTGCGCGAAGCCAGTGGAAAACATGTGAGGGGCCATTCGATTGGAAAACGTGTAGATTTGAGTCGCAATCGTTGGCACACAGTGTGCGCGAAGGCAGTGCACCATGTGAGGGCCGGGGCCATTCGATTTGAAAACATGTAGATTGAGTCTTGGGTACCGGTAAATTTGAAGTGGAAAATTTCACAAATCAAACGTATTATGTTTTATACACAGAAAATTGGTAAGTTTCATTAATAAATAGGCCTATGAATGACGGGCCTTTTTGGGCCTTATATATACGGTATAGCTTTGAAAAACACCTCTGTTTCAACTAATTTAAGCGTGATCAGTCGAAGTGTTCTGGAGATACAATAAAACAAAATATCACATTGTGCCCTCCTTGGCCTGATAAGGTTAAAGGTCAAGTCGCGGGAAATTTGAATATAGTTAAGGATCATGTGGTTTGTACAAAGCGCTTAAAAGCTTCTGGTCGTGACATGCAACAAGCGCGTATCCAAAGGGGGTGTGGGTGGCAATAAACCATCAAATCAGGCAGGATTTAAGTTTTTGTACCCAAAATTTCTAACGTCTACACCCCTCGTCCGGCGGTGTCTCACACCTATCCCCCAACAACTTTCTCACGCCTACCCTTCTCCTCAAAATTAATCACACCTGCCTCCCCCTCGTCCACCGATTTTGAAGATGTTAATTTTTTTTACTGCCGCCGTAGTCTGTTGGCAAATTGACTTCAACCCCCCACTAAGAAAAAGTATGCCTTCACCATAAGGCCATGCGTGGTATACACGAAGCCACAGCCAAATATCCATTTGGCATACTGCATAGAGGTTCAACTTGGGATATTATGGACTTGCAATTCCGACACCTAATTTTTGTACCCCCAAAAAGTATTGGTGGACATTTACGCCTACCTCCCACCCTCGTTCGGCGATTTTTCACACCTACATTCTCTCTCAAAAAGTTTCTCACGCCTATCCCTCCAAAAATTATCAGGCCTACTTCCCCCCTCGTCCAACGATTTCTCAATGTCTGAAAATCATTATGCATCATCTATGCATATATTAACTCAATTTCATTGTATATCTTATAAGTCCTTTCTGCTCTAAGGCGCCGGAATCAATATATCATTTTTTTATCCGGTTCCACTCATGTCCAGAGTGAGTCTCTTCCCCCACGATCGCCCACTCATCGTCCGTGTCTGTGACGGGGATGCCAGCTAGATCGACCGACACGCTGACACCTCCGCATCC
This sequence comes from Zoroaster sp. YZ-2022, assembly GCA_029582265.1. NCBI lineage: Eukaryota > Metazoa > Echinodermata > Asteroidea > Forcipulatida > Zoroasteridae > Zoroaster > Zoroaster sp. YZ-2022. The sequence continues at coordinate 4,866,739 of CM055832.1, forward strand.
AGACAACCGATTACCTTCATTCATGTATGCCTATAAATTACCTTCGTTGAGCTTGGGTATGAGGAAATGCCACAACAATTTACCAATGTTAAAAGTTTGAAAAGTACCTCTGTACTTCAAACGCGAAACTACGGAAGCGTTAAAGGGACATCGTACACAAAAATTACTCAGGTTAAGTCATATAAGTCATATCTTCACATAAGTCATATCATAATTATGACTTATGTGAAGTCACAAATGACCAAGTTTTCCATACACAAATTATGGTGGCTAAGAGAGGCAGCACAAATTAAGCAAACGTTCATACCCCTGTGTGAAAAAGCCGTTTAAAACACAGCGAAACAAAATTCAAATCGATCCAGCAATTTTGGCTGCAATTGAACATCGTTTCATAGCAGCAACAACAGCAACAGCAGCAGCAACAACAGCAGCAGCAACAACAGCAACAGCAACAGCAACAACAACAACAGCAGCAGCAACAGCAACAACAGCAGCAGCAGCAGCAGCAGAAGCAGCAGCAGCAACAACAGCAACACTAACAACAGCAACAGCAGCAGCAGCAACTGCAGCAGCAGCAGCAGCAACAGCAACAGCATAATGCATTAGGTAATGGATCCTCGTCTCTAAATGAATCAATATAAAAAAAATGAAAACAATGTGAAACCAAATTAAGAGACACCTGTTTGTAAACAAATGTGTGCCTCAATAGTGTCCCCTTGTAAATTCTGGTTCCCCAAAGTATCCCCTACTGAACCCACCCTAGATACGTAACAAGTTAAATCGTTAAAGCCAGTGTACACTTTTGCTAAAATATTCGTGAAACTGCAAACGTTAAGAATCAAGAGATATATACAGAAACCGATTGACAGTTTAAGCTTACTACGTTGTGTCGTTTATGAGAAAATAGTTGTTTTGTTCTCATTCTAACATGGATTGTCATCTCAAGTAGAACTTTGTTTTATTCGGCCCATATCTATTAAAAGGGAAATTATTTTGGGGCTAGACAACCATTTTGGGAACGGGGCTGTAGCACCCACCCCCTCCCCCGTACAGCGGCGTAGCCACAGGGGGGGCCTGGGGGAACGTGTCCCCCCCCCCCACACACACAAATTTCCAGTGCCCCCCCAGGTGCCCCCACAAATATCCTCATAGTGCACCCAAAAAAGAAAAGGAAAAACCCATACCCCTTGGGGCTCCCCACTGAAAAGCAATGCCCCCTGTTCCCCACTGAAAAGTCCTGTCCGCTTCCCCCCGTATAGAACTTCCCCTAACCTCGCCTAAATAACGGCTGGTGGGCGCCATGACATGAATACGGCACGTATGCCAAACATCCGATGCGGCTTAGTGGATCTATGACACCAGTCATTCAGTACATCATTTGAAAGTCTATATTGCCATCAGCGAGTAATATGGCAATTTAGATAATTAATTTCAGATTTATTAGGCGTTAAGTGGAAATTAGTTGTCAAAATGTGGAGCGGTTATACACTAAACTGATTCTCAACAAGAAACATGTATCTTTCGCTATATAAACACATTATCATAATACAAAGTCTGCATACGTTTTTTTTTATATCTGTTATTTATGCTCTGATACGAATTGTATAGACCATGTGACTTGCTTACACTTTGTGTGATTTCCTGTCGGGCAAAAGTGTGTGTATTTGTATGCAGAGTTTGTATATTTTGTACTCCACATAACATCAACAAATGTTTGAATAAGATTAGCGATGTATAAGATTTGAGATTGAAAATAAATCATATTAAGAATTTTTGTGCTGACTTCTCAAAATATCAGTTATAGTTTTGTGCTCAGCACAGTTTGACCTCAGGGGCTTTTTATTCAACATGGGATGTCAATGATCACATCGTCTCTACTAGGCATAGAAAAAACTACAATACAGATCTATCTGTATCTGTATAGCAAGACATATGGAAATAATGAATTTCAGTTTATCATGCCGAGCTGGAATATAACCTTGTAGGCCTAATGCAAGTAGCAGAATAAGTAACACAGAATAACAACTGAATCTAATTGATTGAATAATGGAATTATATGAACTACAGGATACCATAAACAATGTCCCTATTGTTTGCAACTTTACCTAATATAATCTTTAAAATGTTCTACAATTATTTAATCAATAAATATATGTAATGCTTGTTCCCAAAACTTTAACTGACATTCAAATTAAAGATGTATTGCCCGTATTTTTTTTAATATTATACCGGTATTGTCCCTTTAAACCAAGCTTCTGACAATTCTATTTCCTTTCGAAAAGTAATTTCCCAATGATCCGTTAAAACAAAAATTGCCGGTAAATTAACTGTAAATTAACCGTAAATTAATTTTATGTAAATCTCTTTAATACTTTTTAAAATTTCTTTCTTTCTTTATTTCTTTATTTCTTTCTTTCTTTCTTTCTTTATTTATAACCAATGGTGTATATCTGCCTTACATACACTTAGCACCTCCCCCTCCCCTATAGGCTCAAACTGTGGATAACAATAACTCGGTTCATTAGCATATAGGCCCAGCTCAAAAACAGACTCGGAGATTTGACAACATTTCTACATTTATGCAGTTTTGTAATGTATATAACTGATACGACAATTCAAGCATGATAATTTATCTACAGCCTTTATGACTAGCACTTGATATAAACAATACAGTGAATATTATAATTCCAAGTCAACATGATATCGAGCCAAGAGGTTTGCTGAAACAGAAACTCCCAACATAATGTTTTATATTTAACGCAATTGGAAACATTTTGTCCTTATTGGACATAATCAAATCACATTTTTTCAAGTATAATTTTGTGGTTTAGAAATAATACATTGTTTTTAATCAATCAATTTACAGTTTTCCCCCAAAAAGAGGAAAACTAGATAAGATTTGTTGTATTCGCCCAAAATAAGAAGTACTGTAATCAGTACAATTTGGTAGTTGTAAAAAGCAGTTTTGAAAGAATTGTCTTAAAAAGTGAAACCTCAGCTCTTTCCGTGAGTAAAATACAATGTATTACAGAGTAAAAACAACTGATAACAGTCGACAAACCCAAAGCTCTAGGTTTGCCGACTGAAAATTTAGTCTGGACCAACCCTTGTTCTAGTACCTTTGATGCTTCATTTGCCGACTGAGGCTCTAAATGCCGACTGAAAAAATTATTGGTGGTGTCACACACCCCGCCCCTCTCATTACAGCCCTGAGTGTCCGAAACTATTTTAAAGGGATCAAAGAACTGAAATGCACAAAATATGGTGTCAGGCCTAATGATGGCGTTGATGGTAACTGAACAAAAAGTGAACGATGTCTGTACCCCGCTTGATCGAGGCCTGTGCCCAATTTACCCCTCATGATCAGTGATCCCCAACTCAAAACAATCATTGGTTTATCAATAAATCGAGCCCCCCCACACCTCTTCCCTGCTGATCATTGGGTTAGGCTGTTAAAATTGTGTTTAGAATTTAAACACACGCAAAATAAACGCATTTAGGAATGCGTTTAACTAAACAGCCATCCTCTGTACATGTCACAAAGCTAAACGTGCTTAGCTTTTTGACACCTGTTCATATGGTTTTCAGCATTCAAACACACATCACAGAAAATCACAATCTAAACATGTTTTAGGCTAAACATGTTTTTACAGTGTATGTAAAAAAAAAAGCATAATTATGATTTATCTCCTGAAACATCTCCCACGTCACCTCGTGTATAGCATTTCACACGTCCCTCGATTACTCCTTATGATTTGTGCAGTATCAATTTGTCAAAAGTAGATCCACTGCACGGCTGGCCGCAGCCGTTATCTTAAAATTTGAGGACCCAAACACTATGCATTGTGTACAAAAACAAAACAAACTTTGGGGACCATCGAAATAACTACTAATTAGAGAAGATATATAGACCAAAAAAATTAAAGTCTACATACCACTTAATAATATTCCAAGAGTTGAATACTTTATCATAATTATTAATAATTTGATGGGTAGATATTTCGATGGTCCCCAAACGTTTGATTGTTTATTTATTTATTTAATTTGGTCAAATTCCCCTCCCACTTTTGAAAAGGTTCCGATTTTGCCTCCGCACCCCAATTAAAAAAATACTTTGTAGTTTATGATTCTCTAAAACTAAGTCAAAAATATTCCAAAACAGATAAAAAATTTCCCTAATTTTCCGCAAATTTCCGAAAATAGTATTGAAACATTTCCTAATTTTCTTTGACGGGACCCACCATTAGATTAAATATTAACTTTTGAGACTTTTTTGTAGTTACATTCCAACCACGTACATGTACATGTACAATTAATTTAACATGTAGGCCTAAACTCCATTCAGCTCTGTATGAAGTAATAAAGGAATGACTTGAGGAATTATTTGCTTCCTTCTTGGGCAGCGCCCTCATGCGGCACAGAGGATTATTTTCTGCGGATATGTTTACGATTTAACGTTTGAGAACTAACGTTAGCGTTCACGTTTGCTGACAAATGTAGACTTCACATGTCTTAACGATCTTTAACAAAAGGTACAAAGTAGGCACCCGATTTCACAAAAACTTTAGTGATTAAAAAAATGATGCGGTGATTTTAATTACCAGTCTGTATTATTCAAACGATCGTTGTTGCCTGCTGGTGGTTGAACAGGCTGAACATCGTCATCGCGCGCGGCCGCGGGCGTACTGTTCAACCACGCGACGGGGTCTCACTAGAGGCTTGAATCTGTACGGCTCTGCTCCTCGTATAACATTAACATCTTCCTCTGCAACCTCGACAAGGTCGCTATCATCGTCCGATGATGACTCAGGTGAACTAATTTCGGAAAACCCACCAGAGTCTATACTATTTTCTTCCCACATTTCTTCGGAAGAGTTTTCGGAATCGGACATGTTGATGTTAACAATGAACGAGACGCACAATCACATATATGCACACGCATGGTAAAACAAATGAGTGCAGGTACCAGACCTTAGTCTGTGGTCTACGCTTGGGCGGTTCCACAATTTCTGGAACCGGTTCGGTTCCAAAAATAAAACTCGGTTCCGAGTCGGAACCGGTTCCAAGAGATTCAAACAAAAACATAACAGTTAAGGTTACAGAAAATAATAAAACATACGGTCTATTCTGTATTCAAATGCAGTGATGATAATTTTGTTTAATTTAAAATATGTTTCAGAAACTTAAGGAAACGTTTTGGAAGCGTTAAGCTAAGTAAGAGATTTGTTTCCATTATCCTACCGTTAGCAAACAACGTTAGAAGCCGTTCTGTACATGTACATGCCATGGCTTTGCACATGCTTCAGGGGTTGGAGCAATTAAGCAATTGTACCACCCCCTGTACACAAGGTACTGTACTACCATCCATGCCTATTGAAAGTACATTAAGAACACTAGCAACATGACTAATTCGTCACAAGATTATCCATGCTACGGGGCCACCTTGATCATTCCACTTCACAAGACACGTACGTGCTGTCAAACATTTTTAACATCTCCATAACCAAAGTATCCATGTTATGGGGCCAATTTATAAACGGGGGTTGGAGCAATTAAGCAATTGCACCACCCCCTACAAGGTACCGTACTACCGTCCATGCCGTATTGAAAGTACATAAAGAACACTAGCAACATGACTGTTAACTTCGTCACAAGTTTATCCATATTACGGTGCCACCTTGATCACTCCACTTCCCAAGACACGTGCTGTCAACATTTTTAACAACATCTCCATAACCAAAGTATCCATGTTATGGGGCCAATTTATAAACAACTAGCTCAGTGACGTAGAATGATACTACTAACGCAGACATTGCGGTTTCCATCAGTTGCATGTGTGGCGCCTTCACAAGTTTGCTGCAGTATGCAGTCTAGAGTTACATTTTGTCGGTCACTGCACTCATCAAAGAGAATCGGGTATTTTGACTGGAGCCGGTTCTCGGCTCTGGAGTTGGAGCTCAGACAACTGCGTATTTCAATTGGAGCCGGGTTGGTCCTCAGAGTCGGGTATTTTGCTGGAGCCGGCTCTGACTGGGACTCGGCTCCCAGCCGGCTCTGGGACTCGGCTCTGGGAACCGGGTATTTGAAGGACTCAGTTCCGGAACCGACTCTTGCGAGTACCCGGTTCTTTAAAAGAGTGGAACTGCGGTTCCAATTCTCAATTTGGAATCGGGTAGAATCGGGTACCCGCCGGAACCGCCCAAGCCTACAGTGTGGTCCGTCTCCTAAAACTTACGTCACATAGATGTTGCGCAATACTCACCGTGACCTCCAATTTTCAATTTCGCGATAAAAGGGCTTTACCGAAAATGTATTTTTTTGTGTTTCTTCGTAAAAAAAAAAATTAAAACGGGTATTTAAATATCATCTTGGATATATCACCTACTAAATTACTGCAAGCAGGTTGAATTTAAACTGCTCGATCTAAACACACTTTAAGATCTGCGTGCACTTATCGCTAATACAATAGCACTGAAGCAACTGCCGCAAAGCATACATGTGTGACAGCTCAAAATGAATATATCACGACACGGATGGTGTACATTTTAAGCGGTCTTGTTCTTTTAATGGTGTGACTGCATTTACTCAAAAGGAAAAACCCTGAAACGATACAAAATACAATTCCTGTATAAATATAATGAATTGGAAAATACTAATAAAAATAATAAATGTGAACTCTCTTTACACAGTGTACTTTAACTCAAAAGTTAAGTTATTGTCAAATAAGAAAATACAAGGCATGGGAATGCTTTAACTTGCAAAGTCAAATAAAGAAACAAATAACTATGTATAGCACAAGTGTAATTGAATGACCTCTATCAATGTGAAGTTAATAAATCACAGACTTGACCCAGTCTATTCACCATTCAAATAATGTAAGAACATTAAGTGTGAATATAATAATAGGAAATATAATCAAAAAGATAACTATTAACTAGATAAATTAAAGATAAAAAATAATCAGTCAAATGATGAAGAATAAGAAATTATGTAAACAGCAATGGATAAAACTAATAAGTAACAAAAATAAAATACAAGTATTTTAGGCTAAGTTGTTATTGACCCTATGATCTAGAAAGTTAAATACCCAAGAGGACAATAAAACTGGTGGTCATTCCTAGTGGTTGCTTAATGGAATGAGAAATAGAAATGATCACATATCAATTGCTGGAGAAAACTTGAATAAGAACAACCATACTATTATCAATAACAAAGCAATATCGATGGACAGAATTGTGTGCAAACCTATAGGCAATTGATAATTAGATTTCATATGCTCTAGAAACACTCAGCTAATAGTCTAGGGACTTGATACTCCAGAAGCGAAATGAGCATGCCATAATAAATCAAGGTTTCTTGTGCCACTACCAAGTACCAATAACCTTCAACCTTTCACTTGCAGCTGAGGAAAACCACATGTTATTATGGCTAGGTCACTCCTATAGTTGATACGTGTACAATATTTTAAGTGGTGGTCTAAGGTTAAAGAAAAGCAGTTTGATCACAGTATTAAATTTATGAATGTTTCCAAACTAGATTTACTGAGTGTATAAAATACTAAACTATGGTGAATATTCTAAAATAGATCAGATGATTAAAAATGCATCCATCCTTAAAGGAGCACACTCATACAAAGTGAAAAAGGAAATTAAAAGGAACTAAAGAAAGTTAACAAATACTCCTAAAAATGTATAAATGAAGACAATCTTATTAAAAGTAACTAAAGAGAATAAAAGCTAAAAAGTAATTCATTTTGTAAATGAACTCAATGTCATTTAAACAAATCAGCAAATCAGTTAAACAAATAATTCACTTTCCACCGACTAAACTACTGAGTAAACCAACTAATTTTCTGACTAGATGTCAAAATAATACTCAGAAAACACTAATTAATAACTTGATAATAAGTGTGATAAAAGAACAAATTAAATGAAGGTACACTCACCCCAGTCTAATCAGTGGGAAGCCATTATGAGGTGCAATGAAGAACTTGAATATTAAGTGTACACTGTATACATATGGACAGCACAATATTTTGATGATGTGGCCCAAACAGAAGCTGTGGTGGTTATGACCACAAGACAAAGCAACTTCTTAGATGGTATCAACTTTTAAGGGTCAAGCGAGGGCGCAATATATAAAATAGGGTACGTCAATTCTACCTGTCACACATGGATACAATTTGGGGCATCTGTTTGGCGCAGTTTTTGTGACGTCAATAATATTTTGTTTGTCCGCGCGGCACGCAGTGGCGCTGTGGCACAATTCCTTGCAGCTGCTATTAGCGATAAGGCTTATACTAACTGTAGAGATCAGTGTCTCTGCGTGCGGCGATTAAGATGGGGTTTCTTTCTCTTATTACCTACTATTAAAGTGACATAGCGCCCTCACGTGACTAAAAAAGTATAATATTTACTAATGATAGTATAAATTAGTTTGTACAATTTTCCATGAAAAATGCAAAATTTGTGACGTTTAGGGGAATATACCGGGCCACCTTTAGGCCATACCAGGCTCAATGAAACTAACTGATTTTCTCATTATAGTTTATAAAAACAATGAAACACAAACTAAGTTTAGCATTCGATGTTTAGAACTGGATACAAAATATTGATTGTTGGCGCGTGGCACGTGGGTTTCGAATATCTTATTATTGCATGGGCAGACGGCTTATTCACGTACTCAATATAACTAAATGTTA